>JAQGBY010003144.1:0-20249 GCA_034698785.1 Mycogona germanica
TACAACTTCCGGAAATCGCCATAATGCCACGGCGCGGCGATAATTATATCTAAATCTAAATCTAAATCTAAATATCGTTCACCAATTTTGCGGTCATTAAGCATTTCAACAGAAAACATTTTTTATTTCCCGACTCGTTCAGAGAATTCTATTTTTATGAATACTTCATCTTGTTAATTTTAGCAGGATGCTTGCTGCATGGTATGACATAAATTTTCGGGTATTGACACAATGCGAAACATTCATTTAATCTTATCGGCCACCAATTCTTACCAGTAGCTCCTTGGTGCAGTCGGCGCGAATGGGATCGGGATGTTCGGCAGTGGGTCCCCTGCCGCCGACGAAATGTTTTGAGCAGATGATGGTCGTGTCGTCCACCTCATGCAGCGTGAGGAACTTCCGGTCGTATCGCTTGCACAGCTCCTGCCAGCGCTTGGACTTGGAGCACTGAAGGCAACTGGAAATGGAGTGAATCTCGGGGGCGCGCCGAAAATCGGCGCAGGGCTGGGCGAAGGGCAGCAGCACCTGGCCACGTTCCAAGCAACGCGAGTTGGCATCGCAAGCGCCGTAGCAGCAAAACCTCGTGATGTCACTGCGATCGACGACGCCACTTGATCTGGGTCGCCCTCGCCCAATCCTTGGTTTGAGTTGAAAGATTAGCTGATCACGCGGCACAGCAGGTAATATGTTGATCACCTTGGCAACTTTGGCCGGGGTGGGCGAAGGTATTAAAGTCTCACCCGGTTTCCGGTAAACCTTTTGGCGTGTTGTTGCATCGCTGATCGAAGCAGGTTGGCGACTTGTAGAGTTCTGTGGCTGAGGAACCTCAATTACGACGACAGTTTTAGGACTAATCATTTTGTTCTTTGTGGGCGAGATTCTGGGGATTATTTTGTGGAGGACTTACGGGTTTGACCTCACTTGACTCACGACGTTTCGGATTTCCTATCCTGGGCGTAACGGATACAACAAAGAACAAAAACACAAAATTATTAAATTTTCGTAACTGCGCAACCCCGTTTTTGTTTCCCCACAAAGTAAGGGAAAGACCCGTACCCGCATTCGCAGTGTGGCCAACTAATCTTGACTCTTGTATCGTTGCAATTATGGGAATATTAGCGCTGAAGTGGTTTGAAATGAAAAACGACATGTTTCGCTTACACTTTAAAATGTAAATATGAATATACATTATGTAACATGTGCAAGCATAAAAATAGTAATAGTTATATTAATTTAGTATTTTAAATAATATTTATTTGAATATGTTCCTAGATCTGGCTACAGTGTTACGACTATGACAGCATTTATTTCTCTCAAAACGCCTCGTTATTTCCGGCCAAAGGAAGTGAATACTCACGTTTTACGCGCGTTGTCACCGCAAAACGCGGTATTCTTACATGTTGCTTCAATGTAATGAGCGTTTACTCGCGAAGACCTTGTGGAGCAAAATTTCAACCTAATCAGCTTGAGCAACGCGGGCAAAAATGTTTATTAGGGTTGCACTTCTCGCGAACATTTTTGTAGTTCCACAGCCGCCAAACTTCTGATTTTTGACACCTGAAATGATCCAGCTGCCACCAACCGCCTACCACGAATTATAGTTTCCAAGTGAAAGTGGTTTCGAAACGAGATGGGGTAGGTTCTATAAAGGGGCTGAACCGGGATAGGCCTAACCCAGAATGGACTGACTATAACAATATTGCCGGGGATGTAGTCGTGATACCGCACATCGTTCTCTTTTTTTTCCTTTTCCATATCATGTTGAGTAAATGTAACGATATCGTTCATAGATGACACACAAGTCTTGCTTCTTGTATGCTATGCTGCAGCTTGCATGATTTTTCTTGTGAGTTTCTGGACCTGCAGTCGTGTTACCATAGCGATACGCACGAATGTACATTTATCCCAAGGAACAATGTTCGATTCATGGTCAAGTGCGTCCAGACATACTCATGAGGTACACTAGCATTTTAGGCCCCCCACCCTTGACCCAGGGGGCGACATGGTAATTTCGCCTAACCTAGGCCTCAAACATTGACCAGATGCACTAGGATATGAACCAGAGTACTTATTCTTAGTCTTAACATGATTAATATGTTACATGTATCGATCATACATCTCGCATGTTTGGTAACGTGACTACCGGTCCGTAGGTGTACATACTACTGTAATGTTCAGACAGGGACCTGAGCGGTATTGTCTATGAAAATGGCGATGATTAATTTCTACGCCAGTGGTCGAATTCGTCGTGTGCATGTGATCGGACAAATTGTTCTGAAATATTCGTATGTGACACTAACGCGAGAAATTTAATGTTTGCAACGAAAATTCTTTCAGGCAACCAATCATTGAGTCGCAGCTGTACAAGTACACGAACGTCGTCAAGGGGTGGCAGTACCGATGGTTTATATTGAACACTGACACTGGGATATTGGAATATTATATGGTTGGTAGCTTTTTAATGATAACCAATGTAATGTTACCGTATGCCACTACCCATTTATTCTTGCTATTCAGCTATTTGCTAAATTACATGCATATTTTACATAATAGGGCAAAGAAATATTAAAACAATTTTACAATTATTGATCAGCAATTTATATTACATGTAAAATCTATACTATAATTCTTAAAGTTCATCGTTCTCATATTCCTTGCCAAATAGCGATTGTTCAGTGAGATAGTTTTTTTCGGTTAGCATTATCATGCAATTTTATCAAATTTTCATGCCCATTACATGTGTTGTAATTAAATTCAGTTATCTGCAATCAGCCACAGGTTTGGCCTGGTTTCGTGACCAAATCGAATCAATCTGATTGCACTGAAATGTTTTGATTGAATAATTTGAATTTTTTCAGTTGATCTAACTAAGCGATTTATTTTTGGTTCAGGGAGAAGAAGTGAAGCAATTGAGACCTCGCGGATCCCTTTACCTGGGGGTAGGTAGATAGAATCTGATTTTTAAGATATTTGTACAGTAATGAATTTGAGTGGTTATTGATACTGTAGGTTTGGCTATATAATTGAGCACACTTGTCTACCAGGCCTGCCAATCGAACCTCACCAATTCCGATGTTCCTTATTTTACCACAATTATTAAATACAATGTGAATATCTCTAGTTCAACTTATTTAATACAGCTTTGCAAATGATGCAACGTTTCTCATTTCAATCATAAAGCGTGTATATAGACGACGTAATTAACTATTATCAATGTTTTTTTTTGTTAATTTGAAGAACGCAGTCATTTCGCCCAGCGAGGAAGATTCCAATACATTCAGCGTGAACTCTGTCAACGGAGAAATTTACAAACTTCGAGGTTGATTAATTTATCTTACAATTCATATTTAATTTTATTTATGCTGCTCTTATGCGTACAGTAATATTGCCACTCATTTTTAAACATGGTAACGCTGGCATTGGCGAGGGAAAAATTGATTGTACTTATTTGTTTTGATTGCCCTCTGCTTATTTATTCAAAAATAAAATCCTGCCTAAATTAGTAATTTTTAACGTGCTTCTCGCTTTGGTTTTGCAGCTTCCGACGCAAAAGAACGTCAAATTTGGATCAATCACTTGAGATCTGTGGCTGAGCGTCATGGCCAAAGTTTTACTCAGGTAAGGACCTTATCCTTCCTATGTGAGATTGTCCCAGGTTCGATTCCTGGTGCGGGATCTCGTTTATTCGATCCCGGGGTAGTGGCGACTAAGTGTGCCCACCCAAATGGTACAGAAATACAATAGTAATCTTTACAACTAAAATAAAAAAGAAAAACTTGTTTAAAAAATAATTCTTACGTTCTCTATTGTCATCTGCCTTGGTCCTGGACAGAGCAACGCCTCCATCCACTCTACATCCACCCGGGATTCTAAACCTGGCACCCCGAATCTTTCGTCCAGTCCGCAGCTGGGTCAAACCGAGCGCGATCTGCAGGCGACTGTGGTTAGCTCGCAGATGGCCACCAGGGCGCAGCAACGGGTCATGTGCAATACGCGGAGTCTGTACGACACCTTCAGCGCCGCCCAGGAGATTCTCTTGCAGGCCGAAATTAGTCACCACGGCCTCGCCAAGACCATCGAGGTTGGTGGAAAGAGAATTAGTTTGTCACAAGTATCAAAAATGGTAACTTCTGTTCTAATGTTGTCAAATGCTTACTGTCACGTGGTAGGCAATTGTTGGAGGAATTGCACCTCCAGGGAGTCGCCACCTTGCTCGGAAGGAGCAAGGTCCAGGCACAACCCCCAACGCACCGAGCAAGTACACAGTTTGTGTCTTTCTCTCGCTCTTGTGCTTTCATATAGAGTTCGGTTGCTTTGCTCTGTTGTTCCGTCGAGTATTTTCTTGCTTTGTCGTCATCATTTGTACAGCTGGCTCCGGACAATAAAAAGTTGCGCCTTTACATCTCGTCTCGCTTTATTAGCCTTTAGCTTGAGTCGCGTATTGATAGACCTAGCAATTTTGGTATGCTTTCCGCCATCTCGGCTTAGTCTTGGGGATCTACTGCAGCAACTTCATTTACATATTATCCGCGGAAAGAGTCCATTGAGTCAGAAATTTCAACCATTGAGAATTTAATTTAATCATTGTTATTGTTTTCGGATATCCGAAGTTCAGAATCCGGATCCGATGTACGTCATTTTAAAAGACAGTGTGCTTATTTGGTTGGTTCGAATGTGCTGCGCTCACCGTTTAGGTGCTGGTTATAAATATTTACACTTTGTTATAAGAAATAATTCATTTTGTCTGATGTTTATATTTATCGAACCCAAGAATAAACACAAATGTTGGAATATGTGTAGTGCATTATAATTCACCCGTTTAGAATATGTGTAGTGCATTAGAATTCACCCGTTTAGAATATGTGTAGTGCATTAGAATTCACCCGTTTAGAATATATACAGGCTTCCTGAAATAGACTTCATCTTAAAACTGTGATTTCTTTTTCGTTCACAGGATCTGCCAAGTTCAGGACCAGATATTCGTTGTACAGATTCGGTTTGTAAAAATATTTTAATTTCATTTATGTATTTCACGTATTTCACATATTTTTTTCACTGATTTTTTTGTGCTGTTTTGGCTAATAAATTTAATTGTTTGGTTCTAAAAAAAAATCGAAAAGTGCCACTTGAGAACGAATGCGCGTTGGGTCCGATTAGTCACTCTGCCCCAAAGCACTTTTCGCTCTCACAAAACGTTAAGAATCAAGTCTGCAATACTTCATGATGCTAATTTACTGGCTATGACACTGGAATGTCGTTCTATTGTATTTTCATTCTATAGTTGATAAGGAGAGGGTGGGGGATCGGGTTGATCTTGCGCGGTTACTAATAACTAAGAAAGTACTCGCGCTCTTTCAGTTTTATTTGCTAGGAGACCCCATCCAAATGTGAACTTATTACGACCCTATTATAGGGTACGCTGAGCGTTTTGCAATGGAAAATTAGTTTGGAGAAAATATAGACTAGTACTTGCGCTTTGCCCCTTTCCGTGATGCTTTGCTGTGAAGATGTTGGCATAGCGGTTACAAGCAATAATCACGACACTTGTTTCTTTTGAAGGATCTCTTGATGCTGAAAGCCACATCACAGGCAACCTTACTGTGCTTGAAACAATGTTTGGGAATGCTTCAACAACAGCAACAGGTAAGTTGACCACGCGTAACATTCATTGTTCCTTAGTAACAATTGTAATGTGGTTGTGGGCTGCTAACACAATAGTTAATTCTAATTGTAGGCCAATTCCTTCCAGTTGACTGGAGTTACTGGCGGAGCGACCATGGAATGGCACGACCCCTTCTCTTATTCCTTGTAAGTACTCGCTCATATTTTAGTTTTATATTTGTTTTCGCGATTCGTAAAGGTTAGAAAAAATTCATAACTGAAGAGCTGATTCATCTGTGGTTAAGTTTAAGTGGCTGATACATTTTGAATAATTTTTGAAAGCGCAGTGCGACATCGCATTATTTGAAAGGCCTAGAAGCAGCTCCCCAAAATATAATTTTCTGATAGTCTGGCGATTCACGCTATGTCGTCATCGCTTTGTCCGAAAACTTGGGCTTCAATACTTGTTCACAAGATTTTCAACATTTTTACGGAGGTCACCTAACCTGCTTATTAGATGGAGCCATAAAGTGAGCCGTTAATTTAACTTTTGAGTTTTTTGGAGGGCACCTCTAGACACAACGTCTTTCAACGGATCTAACGCACGAGTAAATTTGCCGAATTTGTTATAGAAAAGATCATATTCTCTCTTTGATTTTGATTGCCCATGTAAAGGTACACTAAATCGTTATGTTTTTGCTTCACTAGAAAGACGTGGAGCAACTCATCGTCTACTACAGACGTACACGCTTCGGCAAACATCGATGCTAGTTTTGCGCCCGACATGGCTCCGACCGCTGACGATTTAGGTGAGAGCGATAGTTCCTCAATTCAAATAGTGTTTAGGCCAGGATGGTGCCTAGATGCCATATTAATAAATTGTAATCAATGCAATGTGGCTTTCAATTCGGAGTACCTATTATGAAACAAGTGACAAGAGGAGTTTTTGGTGGAGTTTTTATTCCAATTTAATTTTTTCTTGGGCCCACCAGCGTCACGTCACCACTAGCAGGTCCAATCCCTTCCAAACCCATCCGTAAATGTCATTTACGGAGTCGAACCCACCCAGGAACAGGAGATATAAAATATTAAAAATTAAAGCAAGCTTCACTAAAATTGCATCGCAATGTCGCAATTATGCCAAGAATTAAAAGAGTGCTGAACTGTGGTTGTTTTATGTTTATATGCGAATATTATGTGTGGTAATAAATATTCTATTTTATTGTTGTAGTCGTGGTCGAAATCAACTCTGAGGATGAAAATAGCGATGACGACGAGGCGTATGAATGCGAAATGGGATCGGTGGAGGAGCATCGAGCGCTCATAATGCAGTTGCTATCGCAGTTAAAGTTGGGAATGGATCTGACGCAGGTTTTCAGAGCAATTATTTCATTTCATACCGCTAACTAGTTATTGGCATACTATGTAATTTTCCTTTGAAATGTAAATGTGAAATACTGACTCATGTGTTGCCAACAGCATTGTCTAAAATGCTCTCTTCCCTCTAGGTGGTTCTGCCAACGTTTATTTTGGAGCCCAGGTCCCTGCTGGAGATGTATGCGGATTTTTTAGGTCATCCCGACATTTTTTTGAGGTATAATAATAATGCTCTGATGACACACTAAAACAAACACGCTTCAGCGGACAAGAAATAATAGCTACAAACATTTTAGGGCTTTCAACAAATTATAAATACTCGAGCGCCCCTGATCTCCTTTTTCTTCATTGCAGAATTTCTGAGGAGACTACACCCGAAGCAAGGATATTAGCCGTGGTCGAATGGTACATGACGTCATTCCACATTGGAAGAAAAGTAAAGCGATTTCTTTAATTCACACTGAAAGATAAATTAGTTTATTCCACCATTTAAAATATTAAAAAATAATTTTGTTTGTGCAAGTAGATCAAAGTTTTGTTAGACCAAAGATTATAATAGCACGAGATTGAAAAATAATTTTATAAACAAAAAACAAATAAATTTTTTTAATGACAAATTAATTTTTGCGTGTTAATTAAGTTGCCAAACGATCTGTATCCAACGGATTCACTGCCCTCTATATCACGTATTCAACGTAGTCTAAAATACTGTACATTATTTTTGTTATGTAACAATTCCAGTCTCTGCGTATTCAGCGCAAGTATGAAGACAAATTAAGCTTGAATAAAAAAAAATATATTTGTTAATAATTTATTATGTTTATTGATATCAGTTTTAACAATAAACGTGCATTTTTAGTAAGAGATGACAGTGTATTGCGAATTTTAAAAAAAATCAAATTATATTGCTCATTGTGCTTTTTTTTCGTAAAAGGGTTCGAGTGCGAAGAAGCCTTATAATCCTGTTCTAGGCGAGTTGTTCTTCTGTTCGTGGCACGTTGACCGCCAGCTCTGCAACGCCGAGAATGATTCCGAACATTCTGAGGGCGAGGGCAGTCGCAAGTCTGATAACGGCCACGGCAGAATACGAAAATTGAAGTTTGTTGCCGAACAAGTGTCCCACCACCCTCTTTGTAAGTTTCGTGTATTCGAATAGAATGCTATAAAATTACAGCTAATGGTCCTACCCTGTTGTAATAGAAGATGTATCACCTCTCTGTGGTTCAGAGGATTGTGGGTTCGAGATTGTAGAGATTGTTGTTTTATCATTTTGTAAATCAATGAAAGAATATTGGCCTCGTAATGGGCTTGTTGACGTGAATGTAGTGAATAACATTATAGGAAATGTTGTAACTGTACTTGACGCCGGAAATCAAACCCCAAGTCTCAAATACAGTCAGTCTCTGGCTTAATTTAGTGATTTATTTTCAGACGTGCATGTATCACATGTATAAAGTTCAGTTGCTCTATCTATTATTTGATTCTGTTTATCTGTACATTTTTAATTGGTCATTAACAATGCTTCATTTTTTTGTATAATCCAAAATAGCTTCGGCTTTTTACGTGGAGGATTCGGACAAAATGATCTGCATGAATGCGTCTGTTGGCACAAAATCAAAGTTTTTGGGAATGTCGGTTGGAATTAATCTGATCGGAGAAGGTATACTATTGCTTCAGTGCGATCAAATGTGTTTTAATGTTTGTCTCTTTTTTGCCTTGTTTTACTTGTCTTCCATTTTTTGAACTGTCACTGTGGTTAGTAGGACGTCGTCATATTTTGTAGTTGCCTCCCTAATTTGAGAAAGAAAATGATTTTCTAAAATTGTCTTTCCGTGAATGACAGCCACCATCAGTGTAATGCCTTACAAGGAGGATTACGTCATAACGTTTCCCAGTGCCTACGCTAGGTCCATTTTGAGTGTCCCACTGGTGGAGCTGGGAGGAAAAGTCGGTGTAACCTGTGCCAAGACAGGATACTCGGCGTCAATAACATTCCATACCAAAGTGAGTTTCTGGTAACCAGCAACGCTGACATTGTAATTTGACGATGTTGACATATTCAAATTATGGTTTGTTAACCCGGCGAACTCTTCAATTTCTTCCTATCCAGCCCTTCTACGGTGGGCGCCTTCATCGTGTGTCTGGGGAAGTGAAAAACAATTTGGGTGGAATTGTCGGAAAGGTCCATGGTGACTGGAACGAGAGTTTAGAATTCAGCTACGCTAACGTAAGTTAAATTCGAATATATTGTTTTCCTACAAAATTCATTTTTAATAAAATGTTCCAATGAAAATATTTTCTATCCGTTTTAATATACTGCGCATGTACACACAAGAATGATTTTTCACCTTCGTCAATTTTCACTTTCAGTAAAATCTAGCAAATAAAGTTTGTAACAGTCCTTGTCATTTCTAACAGTCAGATTATTTTTTAAATACTCTAATCAAACTGCTAAATTTTTAAATTCAAGATTTTCCCATGGCAGAAATGTCGTGACGTCGATGGATTGACCAATGTTGTTTCACGACTATATAAATTGCGACTGCTAAACAAAATGTGATCTGAATTCAAAAAAAGTGACACAGAATGAGATTTTATTGCTGTGATTCAGGGCGACATGAAAGTGGTGGACGTGTCCACTTTGCCTGTGACCAGAAAGAGGATACGGCCGCACGACAAGCAATTGGACATCGAATCCCGAAAAATGTGGTTCTACATGTCGGCCGCCTTACGAGAAAACAACATCAAGCAGGCCACTGAATTCAAGCGAAGGGTGAGCTAAAATTTCATATGTCCTTCCTTGGTCGCGTTGCATGTTAGTGATAAACTTTTTGCGTGGAAATAGCGATGTTTTAAGAAGTTTTGCTGCAGGCCCGTAAAAATATTGCGCAGATGATGCAAAAGTTCAGATTTTTGCAAACATCCCTTCAACCAAAAAGGAATTCAAGTTCTTCGGGTTGTTGATGGAACTTTGACTACGTTCTTACGTGGCTCGTTCTCGTTTGTCGCAGATCGAGGAATGTCAGAGATTGAAGATCAGGCAGTGGAAGGAGAAGGGATTTCTGTTTCTGCCGCGCTACTTCCACATGGTCGGCGAGAACTGGGACTACAACAATCACTTGAAGAACGTGAACTGAATGAACCAGTGAGTGGATAATTGTGATTCAGATTCGCGAGTCGCATCGCTGTATCGAGAGTACGCGTTAAGCGAATCTAGCGGCTGCCATTTGTACTACAGCCGGCTTCAGAGTCACCTTTGCTATAGATTGCAGCATGCAGCACTGTCGGAATTTCTGACCTGTGCCTCGTGGTGACTTGCGTCTGTAGACTGCCCATTATTAGTGAGACGCTTGGGAAATTTTCATGATTGAACTGCCAGTGATTGACAGCCAGGGTTACCTCAGAGACAGGTAACCACGACTTACCACAAAAGCTGCTACCTATTCTCACTAAAGTACCTGAATAAGTGTCCAGCTACGCAAAGATCCAAGCGGAGTTGTGAATTTGTTACTTCTCTATGCTGGCTATATTGCATTCCGTGTTTTCCGTAAGAATCGGGCTCTATAAAAAATCCTGTTTGGTAATTATTTTAAGATGCCGCTGTCCGTGTTTAGGTTCTAAACCCCTCTCAACAACAAAATTGCAGAGGAAGTGGGCACGGATGACTCCTATTTCATTGATCAAGCGACAGGTAGCAAAATCGACATTACCTTTAACCAACATCCGCTGCGATTTTGTTACCCGAAATGGGAATAGTCTAACGGCAACTGTGGTTTACAGACGCAAGTCACACGGTTTCTGATATTTATTCCAGCAGCTCATAAGTAGAGTCCCTATGGCAAACGTGGCTGAACGCCCTTGCGGGCTTACGATTATCGCGGTATACCGTCACTTGTGTGTAACATGGAACCATTATCGCTAGGGTCGCTGTCCCTTTTTCTGCTCGTACAGAAAATCGGTCATCTATCGTGCAACTGAGAAATTCTCTTAATTCACTATGTCAATGGCTGTGCACAAACACTCCAGCCTTCATCACGTTCCCACAGCCGCAACACACACATTCAGTAGACTTTGGGCGTTCAGACGTTTCAGAGATCCTGGCGGTAGTTTTTCACATTTTCTTTTAAAAACAGGCGCCAGGTACAAAATTTACCAAATGGGTCTGTTCCCAGCCCTAACAGTTCTACTTCCATTTGAACTGGACCATTTTATTCGGACAGTTACCTGGTCAAAGCCACGCTTTAACCTGAAATTTAAAAAAAGGTTCGGTTGCATGCCGTTAGGATCGCTCTTCGCCTCACTTTTATCACGTTTAAAGCTATGCACCGCTTTGATTTCATGTGATAATTCTCGTTCCGACTTCAAAAGTAAATGCATGCGAAGAAGGGTATTTTTGTTTCCTTCTCTTCCGGAATAATTATAAATAGTGTGACACTGATTGCGGGTAATTCATTTAAGTGTAAATAGGCGGTGGCAATTTCGACGATATTAAGAGGAGAAAATCTTGGATATTGGGTATATATATTTTTAATCGATGCAATACAAGGTATATAAGACGAGCAGAGGGATTAATTCCCGAGGTATAGGAAAAATTAATTAATATTTGTGAAACATGCTGTGTATAGTTTCGTAGTTGCTGGAATTTGAACACTGATTCTTGATATCTCAAAATATTTTTTTTGGTTCCAATCAACTGTAGTCAACCGCACTACAGGCGTTCTGTACCCATCATGGTGCTTAGGCACTATACGAGGAACGCGACCAGTACCCTCGGATCGAAATTTTCGAGAGCCAGCGCCGGGAATCGATCCCGGGACCGCTAAGCCACAGGCAGTCGCATTACCGACTGGGCTACGACGCTAGCTCACCTTAAGTGGTCTTTCCGCTGCGTCTTCCCCAACTATCTAATATTTGGTAAGATTCGCTCGTAAATTATATTTTACATAGCGTGGGCTAATTACAGCAAACTTCGAAACTTCACTAAAATCAATTAAAATTTTTCTGTGGCCCTGAATCGTCAATTAATGGGATTTATAGAATGCTGTGTAAATTATATATTGTTTTGGAACGTAACTATTGTTTTTAATGGCGCCAGACGACAGAAAAAGTAAATAAATGCATGAATTTTGCGCAGTTCTATGGCCGTTTCAAACGTAGAAACATTTGGAAACTCTAGTAAAAATAGAAATTTTGATTGTCACCATGGAATAAGCTTCTCTTGAATTTTACAGACATGCATTTTTATTTTGTTTGGTGGCCTAATCTAATCGGGCGTTCATGACATAGAAGGTATTTGAGAATGATCCAAGTTGATGAATTGTATCAGGATCAACATGAATTAGTGTTCCTTATGTTGTAAGTTTCACTATTTTTAGTTGGTGAGGAGGATTGCACATCTCTGATAATTAATCGTGTATACGAGACTGAATTGCTCGCAGACGACTATAATGTAATACTTGTTCATGGCTTAACCGTTGAGTTCGCGAGATATTATATTCTGATTTTGAATCTGTGCCACTTTGCCAGTCACATGCTAAACACTGTCTACACTAGTTCCAAAAAAATCCAGATAAATTTCAATTTCAGGTACTTCTAACAATGCGAATTTATATTACATGTGCACACATTTACCATAGCGTTATCTCTTAGGAAATCAGCTCCATTGAGGAAATACTACTCTATATCGAAACTGTCTTTTCTTGAAATAGCCGTTCCTTACTCTGTGACCTAACACTTGTACCACTCCAAGACGTAGTCGTTTTTTAGTGTCTAGTCAACACAATTTTATTTTCAGTGCCAGTTGATAAACGGTGTGTCTCCCAAAAGAAGGCGCTGACACTAATGCCTTCATAACTAGGACAACGAGGCAATTGAATTTAATGAAAATTTGTGAAAGTCATGTAAGGACGTCTTCTATTGAACCGTCCTATTGTCGGTAAACGCAAATCTTAGATCTCAGATGTTTGTAATTCAACAAGACAACACGCCCGCCGAAACCATTGCTCTTCTGAAATATGAAACATTTGACTTTGGTGCCTTCATTTTTGGGAAACAGTGTTGAAACGGTGGCGATTGACTAGCTCGAATGCTAGATCTAATTGTATTTTTAATCAAGTTTTACTGGTTGGTTACGAATCTCCTCTTAAAAAGAGACATCGATGTTGCTACTATTCAGACAACAGCGAGTCGAACTAGAATTGATTAGCCGTATTTAGGAGCTATGCCTCCACTTGTCTAATCAGAATTTTAAGAGCTAATGTGAGTTTCGTGTATCGAATTTAGATCACTACCATTCAATCTAGACCTAATACGATTCTTAAAAATTCCTTAGCTAGTGCCGCAAGTATAGTCGCGAACATTATGCATTTTCAGTCCAACAAAATTGAACTCACCAGTAATTGTGCATGTCTGCAGATTTGGAAATGGCGAGACGGAAATATTCAGTTGTGGTACTCGATAAATCACTCAGATGCCTGGCCCTTGAAGCCACAATTACAATCAATGTACAGAATTGTCAATGTACAGAATCAGTGCGCAGATTTTTTTTCTTGGTGAAATAAATAAATTTATTAATATAAGAATGTGTCTGCAACACGTTTTCCTATTATTGAATCGTATATTTTCCTATATTTAAAGCTGATTGAAAGGCGATTGAAATCCTGCTCTTTTCATTGAAATTACAAGTTTGTTCTACACAGTTTCGCGACAATTCGACAAACCATCGGTGCCAAATTTACTCTTCAGTGGTTTCATCAAATTTCTTCCATAGAGCTACAACTAAGGGCCACATTTGATCTGAAATGAAATAAAACATCAAGGCCATATGTTCGAACAACAGCTGCCAATAACGAGACAGATTTGAATAAAAAATGGAACGTTTCAAACAATGTTTAATTAAGTTATTTATTTCTCTAAAGTTTTTTTTTAATCTCCAATAAATATAAAATTATATCCTAAATGCACAACGTGATTGCGGCGAGTATTATTCCTAGTAATCATTATGTTCCACTTTACCAAATTTTTAAAAACATTTTTATTTTTTGGCGTGATAAAATCCCAACATAAGACATGACATTGATTTTCTCTTCAGTAGCCTGTGGCGTCTGACTCGCTTGCAATTGCAACTACCTGTAGTAACATTTGTCATGGAAACTTGTTATGTACAATATAACTCGTTAGGAACAAGGCAATCTAATTTCACGTCTTTGTCTAGCAACTTAATTTATTTTTAGACAACCATAAATATAAATTGATATCCTATAAATGTTTCGCGCTGGAGTATTATTATTTAATTATTAACATTACTGATTTCATTTCCTTCTTTTGTAGATAGTTTTGCTTTTTTGTTTTTGGTCGTGTCTGTACTTAGAGGCGAGTTCCGTCGTTCTCTGCCTCTGAGAACGACCGAAAACTGGGAGACTGCGGCTCTTTCTGACCCTTCTGGGGCGCAGCCTTCTTTTTGGTGGCCGCCTCGATTTCTGCGAAACCCTGGTGCACTCTGAATTCCATAAAGAAGGCCTTCTCGTTTCTATATACCAAAAAAAAAAATTCATCAGAATTGTGTTGGAACGAAGACTGAATATTACGGAATGGCAACCTTGAGGTTAAACGAACGAGTGTATTCTCAAATATTCTGTCATTCCATGGTATTAATGATTTTTTTGTTCTAAACTTCTTCATAGTTTTTGAACGACTGACCTTGCCAGCTCCAGATATTGTACCGCAACTGGAAAATTCTTGGTATCCGTGGCGATGAATCCCAGCTCCATTGCTGCGCAAGCTATTAAATAAGTGTCGTCTTTCAGCAATTTTTGGCTAAGTAAAAAATAATAATAATTAGTAAGCGTGCACGTCAATTTAATTTTATTTCATCAAATTAAAGAAAATCAGAGGCAATTAACACTCAGGTTTTAACAAACTGTGCATGTTCAAAGGATCAATCATCCAGGCCAGAATCATCCCACGTTTAAAAATAAATTGACTAGATACATGTATTATACATACTTTTGGAGGACTTCCTTGAAGCATTCCTCAGCGGATAAAGGCGTGTTCATGTATCGCAGACACAGTCCCTTGATGAATAGACCCAGACAATAGTTGTCGCCATAGTATTCCCAATCTAATACAAGAAAATAAATACAAAATAGGAAATAGTAAGTTAGTGCTTCGAAACGGGCTGTATAGAAATGCATTCTGTCCTCGGCTTTCTGATGCGCAAAAAAAGTAAATTTTTAAGTTTGTCTCGTACAGCTATATACTCTGTAAAAGATTTATTTTATGTTAGACTTGAGTTGATGGATGTGGTGTTTTTGGTCGACTGCTAAAAAATTAATCGGACATATTTTTTTGGATGAAATTGGAGAATCTTACATTAAAAAAAAATAATAAATAGAATAAAACTTCAGGCAAATTCACCAATATATTCATTGAAAATGACAAAACAACAAAATTCCAGATAATTTAGAAAATGTAAAATTCTACACCTTCGTTTCATTGAATTTTTATCGGATAGTTTAAACTATTTTTGTTATTTTATTTTACGCACACATATCTATTTTTACCTTTCCTGTTCTTGATCTCATCTAGACCGCGATTCACTTTCACAATGATGCGATCCAAAATCTCATTCTTTCCTTGAAGCGTGATAAAATAGTTCCACACGTACATCATTTCCTGCAGAAGAAACCGTTTGCCACATAATTATTAGAAGAGCGGAATCTTCAATTCAGTCAACAAAAGTACCTACATTATTACATGAGTGTTAAAAAAGAGTTGTATCGTACGAGAGTCGAGCCACCGTGATCGCGGGTTCGATTCCCGACCGAGGCCTTCAGAGTTTCTCTGGCGAGAGAAATCCCTACGCACGACTTTCGGAATGGAAGTAACGCCGTGGGTCCCGAGCCTGCACGATGTCAGGGACACGTTAAAGATCCCTACCTAGGTAGCTTATACTAAGCATGGACTAGGTAAAATTACCGGGTCGCCTCTTGAGGGATTTAGGACGAAGATGCTAGTTCTGATTCTGTATTCAATATATATATTTCGCTTACGTAGACAGGACACAGTATCCAATTGTTTTGTGCCACGAATTTGTCGGCCTTCTTGCAGAAAAACTTTTCCAGAGGGATTGACTTTCCGCTGATGCGAATTTTGAGATCGGGAACTTTCCTGTTGAAACAGAAAGATTCGTGTGATGTATCGATCATCATGTGTCCCAGCTTTTTATTTAATCAGTATTAAATGCAATTATTTTCTTTTGCCAAGCAAAGTTTAAAAAAAAATCAAAAGTAAATTATTCCCACTGTAAAGATAAAGGAGGAATCCTTACTTCATGTACTCAACGACCATTTTCTTCTCAGCGTCGGTGGCGTCATCGCTCATTAAGATAGAAGCGGCCTTCATGTACAGATAAGTGGCTTTGGACCATTTGTTTTCGTTGTACAGCACATCTATGCTGTCCAGAGCATTTCGCCATTTACCGTCCAACCTGAAAGAATTGATTTTTGGGAGAAAATATTTGAAAATGTGATGTAGATACATGTATTTCTACATTTTACGATTTAGAAATCGATTTCAATTTTAACGTGTTCCAACCAAACAGAAACAACTGGCCGTAATTTCGGCTACTTACATGAGGTTCCAGGCCAACTCCCAATGGGACAAGTGCTTGAATTTTCCCCACTCCACTTCGGCGTTCAACGACTTTTGTAGCCACTGGATTGCCTTGGCGTGATTTCCCCGAGTTGTCTCGTAGCGACCAGCGCAGAACTGGACTAGTGTACTCTGTGTGTCAAATAATATTATATAAAAAATTTGTTTTCATCAAAACTATAAAAATGATATCAGGTACATTCATTAATTTTGTGGGGTATCTGTAACAAGTATGGGGAATTTGCGGTCTCTTAGGTCCTTCTGTCCTGAGGCGCTCAACGAAACCGCAGGCTATAGATTGAACAATTAATGTGCCTTGTGATCTTGCACAATAAATAAGACCCACCTATACAGCTAAAAATCCACGTTGAAAATAAGCCCCTTTTCGTCTCATCTGGGTCCCGATTTCTAAAAATGTTATCCCGAAATAAACACAGTCTCGGCATCCTAAGATTCAACACCAAATTTCTAAAAGGTAGCATATCTATCTTCCCAAATTTTGGAATGCTAAGCGCAATGTAAGCAAAAAACGATTCAAGTGGGCAGTCATCGTTCTAAATTTGGGTTTTTAAATTTGCTAATAAGAATATTATACATGAATGTCTTTAAACATTCGTTCTCAATAATTCTACCGTACAATTAATGAGCCCGCCATATTATTTCGGTTGCCATCTTCGTTTTCATTGACAACTTACGTTGGGATATGACTTGATCAGCGGTTGTAAAACTACACCAACATACTCCAAGTCGGGTGAACCTTTGCCTGTTGGCGAAAATAAAAAATGTATTGTATTATAATAAGATAATGAATGCATGAAGTTTTTGAAGACGATTGGCGATTTCGAGATTGCGAGACTCACCCAGAGCGTATTTAATGACGATATGATACATAACGACAATTAGTGAACAAAGTGGACCACGCAGGTATTTCTCCATCTTCTGCCCTTCGTCCAATTTCTCGTTGCCGATGTCCTGCGATAAGCAGAAGAATCGAACAATTTTATACATACTGCATGGAATTCTGTAGTCGACCATACATGACAATATCAAGTTTCACTTTTCCCTACTCTGTTTCCGGAGAATCCGACAAATTCCAGAAGTTTCAAAACTCGTGGTGGAAGAGTTGAGATGAGCTGCGACAAAAACATGACCATGAATATGAAAAGTAGTTCAGCAGTTCAAATCGATGATTCGGACCATTTTGTGTTGATAAGAGCAGGATTTGTTTGAAATTAGGGACAAAATATTCAGTTTTACCAGGTTAAACGTGCCGATGCCCATGCAAACACCACTCTCGAAGTGTTTCTTCAAGCTGGCGTTGTTGAATGTGCGATACTCGAGCATGTCGGCACACTCCCTGTCAAATAGAAAGTCAAAATTAACTAAAAATAAGTTCTTCGATTAAGCTTTCGCTTTTCTTTTACACTTCGGCTGGAGCGAGAGAGTTGGAGCTCGAAATGGGTCATTAAGACGCGAGATCAGGCATTTCTATATGTTTAATTCCCTCCTTTGCTATTGTAGAAGAAAATGACAGTTTCCATGGAGCGAAACTTTTCGAAATGCTCATAACATAACGATGTAATCCAAAACCCAAGCTAGCTTTCGAGAGATACGTCCGACTGCATCGCGAACAGCCCCTGACGACGAACGTGTCTCTCGAAAGCTAGCTTGGGTTTTTGGATTACATCGAGAGTTTCGGTGCAATCTACTACATTCATCTGTAATTCAAGAACATTTGTTATTTGTCAACTTATGTGAATTTTGGGATTCGTCGGATTAAACCAAGAAATTAAATCAGTTTTTGATTTTCTTCTGTGGTCTAATTTATCGCGTTTTCTTCGTCGGTTTTTGGATTGGCGTCCAGCTTACCACATTTTATTTTATATTCATCTGTTGATATTCCTGACGTCTAAAATGCCAGAAACGTTTGCTAAAAAATTCTCGTCACCTCACATACTTCTTCCACCCAAACTAAAATATGGAAACCCAGCCCGGAAAATTCGGATGAGAAATAAAGAAATACTCACTTGTAGGATTGATAGCAGGATCGAATACGAAGGCCTCCTTTGATGAAGCTGACAAAGTTGTCGTCTTGCACGAAAGTTAGCAGCGCCCTCATTAGGAGACATTCAGCATAACACAACTCTGCGTGCACTTCCTCTATTTAGAAAGAACCACAAATTGGGAATTGTTTATCGTGAAATTAGCTAAGAATGAAATTGAATTATCTAAAATTCACTGAAAAGGGAACTTGATTTGTGATTAACTCCCTTCTTGTCCAGTGGTCACCTCATACATTTCTTATCAACGCACTTACAATTCTAGTTTGTAAGTGCACTGTTTCGTCATCATTGCTTCCCGAATTTAAACGTGAACTAATCCGGCAAAACATTGTCCAATTTCATTGAAACAATTCTGTCATTTCGGCGGCATTTCTGACAGGATAACATGCGCTTACAGGCGGAAATATAGTAGTTCATTGTAATTATTCAGAATGCTTCATTAAAATTGGGAATTGAATAACATGTGCGTCTTAATTGGTAAGGCAGATGTTGGGTGGTGCATGATAGCATGAGGTGGAATAATGAAATACCTTCGGCGTAGGAATTGTAGTTGGGCCTGACCACCATCTTGGCTACACTGCTGATGGCACCTTTTCGTCGTCGTCGGTGACATAAATCAGCCGACTTTCGCAGCACTTCCAGAGCCAATTCTATATCCGCCTACAGAAATGTTTATAGTATCAGAACTCGAATATAAAATTACAATTTCACAAACAGTGGCAACTATTTCATTTGTCAAAAATTGTAGTTAAGGTAACAAGAAATTTATTTTTCGTGGAAACGGTAACTGTTAGCGGGTAAGGGGTATGAACATTAACCTACTATTTCAAACGTCATGAAGGCCTGAATGAAGTGCAACGCTCCGTTACCCAAAGCGTGGTGGATGCTTCTGTCGGCCCTGAAAGATAGCGTAAAATTGAAAGTCTCGACTTCGGCGGCAGATGGCACCACACGCTGCGACGCGACAGACCCATAGCCGCTATTTGTCTTCCCGTTAATGTGTTTTGTGAACTGTCGAATTAGCACCTACCATGGCTTGACTCGTTCTAGGGCCTCGTTGTGCTTGTTGTTGAGGAACAGGTGGAGCACCACGTTGACCTCGTCGATGGCCGTGACCAGGTCCATCTCGGTAGCACTGTTAAAACAGAAAGGGTAAACTGAACGAACGACGTCATGGCTTGACCAGTGGTCCAACTGCATTGCTGTAGCTTACAGACTTTTAAGGCGCGCTCCTAACTGTACATGTGTTGGATTGGGCGGAAATTTTGGGCGTATCGATCTACTGTACAAAGAGCCTGGTTGATGCGATTGATCGTTTTACATATGACATGAAAATTGACAGCTCAAAATGAATCATCCAACAAATCAAGTTACAATAAAAAATAACTAATTATTTTATTGTTAATCCTGAATCCATTCAGTCAATTAATCTACGCTTTCATATTTGTGCGTAATAGCAGCTGAGATTACTCAGTGAAGGTGGGTTCAATTACACAAACATCCTCTTTAGAGAGACGACTAACAAACGATCTTCTATTTTTCCTCAACATGTTTCCA
>JAQGBY010003145.1:0-20248 GCA_034698785.1 Mycogona germanica
AACCTCTTCCTACGCTGGGCAACGTTCGAACTTGGCGCTCACTTGCACCGCTTGGAAAGATCATTCGAGTGAAAAAGTGTGATGCGGGTGAGACGGTAAGTGTCGGCTGCTATTAGCGCGCACGTTTAAAGTGCACATAGTTGTACGTGACAGTATCGACAAATCTGACGCTCTTAATTTTAATGTCACGATTTTTGCATTTACATTGTACAGCAAAGTAAAATAAAGCAAAGCAAAGCAACATAAAAACTAACCATAAACTAGATTGGAAGCCGATGTATTCAAAATGGCGTTGCGGCACAACACTGATCATATTGTTATTTTCTATGATACCAAAGCAAGATTCTTTTTCAAAATTCATACCACACATCTCGAAGGATTCAGTCATTACAATCATGTGTGAGCCTTAGTTAAACAAAACTATAGACATAAAAATGGGGGTTGTGCCCGGGACAGACCGGACGATAGACGAACGATAGTTGGCGATGGTTAAGGGACATGCCTGTCTCTGCCTGCATGTAATTTTTGTTAAAACTGTAGACATTGCGTTAACGACCAACTAAATTTTACATGAACTACTTATTAGCCTCCAGATGCTAAATACGTGATGTACGGTACACTGAACGAGTATTAGGAATATTTTAATTCAGCTTTGGAAATATAATTTGTGAGCCTCTAAAATTGCATTTCCAATTAAAAAATATTATGTGTACTGAACAAAATGTAAATGTATGAGTAGTTCGGGATCAAATCGATTTTCTTAAATGTCTCCATTGAGTTTTTTTTTTTTAATTCACTGAAGTGACGGATCACAACAGGAAGATTCTGTACCCCTCTCAGAGCTTAGGCCCTATGTGAGAGGCACATTGATCGAGTTATTAAAGTGCTTGACAACACAAGAGTCTGGTAGAATGTGTTCATCACGACTCGGAAAAACTAACCCAGTCAGGTTATCGATTTTAGATTCTCCTTATTTTGGATCGGAAGAGATAAAATGATTAACAAAAAATAAATCGAAGCAGTATTTTTATATACACGGTCAAAAATCAAGCCGGCACTACACACGATTTGTACACATGACGAGAAGCGGGGATGAATCTAAAAATAAAACGCGTACACACTTAGGGCACAATAACCCTTTTGAGCTTAGCTATTCAGGCACTTCTTGATAAAAAATGACGCAAATCTCAAAATTGGTTATGTCGTTCCGCTTTATATATATATATATATAGATTCTTAAGAATATTGGATCAATGACGTTAATTTCCATGAACGAACATCGACACAGATAACATTCGGAAACTTGAAAACGAATGAATAGTGACACATGGGAGGCTAAAATGTCTGGCAGAGTAAAATGCATTAATAATTAATTGCTGAATCTATAAATTATTAGCTGCACTCAGTCTGGAGCATCAAAACGTACTGCTTAATATAATCGGTTCGGTTATTCCATATTGCTTTCGCGTGACTCCCGATACCCACTACAGGATTACTTTGTATAGAGGTCCAATGTTTAAGTCAACAATAGGATAGAAAACACTCATGAGATCCGCTAACACCTGCTGAAGAGCTAACACCTGCTGAAGAGCTAACACCTGCTGCACTTGCTGAAGGGCACTCGTGCTTTTCAGCAAACTGAATATGAACAATGCAAGAAACTTCTATTTGAACGACACATGCAAAAGCTGTCAGTCACTCGAATCCCAGTCGGCAGTCGGCAAGTGTACTATTCATTCAAGGCCAGCAAAATTTGCAAGACATGTGCCAGAGCAAATGACTACAATTTGAAACACTGGCGCATTAGAAACAGTCGAAAATTGTTGTATTTAACATCGAAATTGATGAGATTTTTGTACACATGCTAGATATTCTGACATATTTTTGGTTGGACTTAATCGCTGTACTAGACAACTACATATCCACAAGACAACATCAGTTGGTTACGTCAGTTCATCCAATGTTAATCATGTCGATATGTTGTCGCCTTACCCACATTCACAAAAAGTATAAGTCTTTTAAAAACCAAGCAAAAGTCTTAATTTCAAGAGATAATGCAGTTGTGGAGCATTCAAATGTTACAAGCGTGCAAGGTAGTCAAAATGATGATGTACTTACTTCAAAGGCAATTTAGTCATGCTCACGATTTACTAGATTTCGGAAGGCCGGCATGTGATTACTGGGTACGAGATACCAGCATGAACGTTCCAATCATTGAAAAGTACCAAATTTAGGAGGGAAATGGGACATTCACATGTGAAGATTAACGACAACTGAGAACGTCAATCACAAGTTACATAAATATGACTGACTCTCTCGGTATATCACAACTCAATCACCGCTGCCGCATATGCTAACCTTTTAGATGGTCACAGATAATCTAGTTGAAACATTAACTACCCACTTGCATAAGTACATTTTCCCAATAATTATCTGTAATCGCTAGAAAATAAATAACACCTTTGGTATCTAAAAATAATTGATCTCATTCGCGCGGACATAGCGAATTGTGCAGTCCATTTACATTATATTATTACTTGTATAGTATATTTAAAATGTACACAAACTGACAAGACAATCGAATGAGAATTATCTTGGCATCTCGTAAGAAATAACAAATACACAAAACATACTTTTGTCATATATCGTATCTATACTGCTTACGTGTCTGTCTTTTGTTTGAGTTAAATAAATGTGGCGCTGGTATACAGCTAATAGGAAAAATGGGCCATTAGATTATTACTTGATTATGTCATTCAATTCAAAGTATTTACAATTTTGGTCTCTGTACTTGTACATGTAATTTCAAGGATAGATTCTAACCCTAACAGCTGCTCATAATTTTTTCAAAAAATTAAAAACAAACAACCGTAGGAAAATTACAAGGTTACCTAAAATTATAGTCCCCCTCACATTCTTTTATAAATACTATCTGAAAATGGAGAATTTAAACAAAATTACACCATTCTAGTTTGCCCGCAAACGAGGGATATTAATTCAATGTTTCGCTCACCCGCCTCAATAGACTCCAATAACAAAACGTACTTTTTGTGGTCAACAAGAATTCAATGTTAGAGATTTCCCCCGAGGCAACTCGAGGGCTAATTGTCTACGAAATTCTTCAAAATTACCAAATTTATTACCAACCAATTTTTTTAGGCCCCGTTGACTAGTAAACTTAGAATATCACAATAGGTAACATAAGGTTCTAAACGGCCAAAAGAAGTACATTGGACATACAAGCGCGGAGGAAGCAAAACTGGTCGGGTCAAATACCTAACAGAAATCAATTGTGATTCGAAAAATTGAAAATCCTGTCGCACGACTGCATTCGACACGTCACAGCATATGTGAGCCACTATTACGGGAACCCGTGAGCAGAATTTCGTTTATCTTAAACCGGTCTGATTCGCATATCCTTCCAAATAAATATTCGAGTGGATACGATGCATAACGGGTGTATTTTCACGACCTTCGTTCAAAATCGGATATACTCATATCTGATATACTCTATACCAAATAGTGTCTAGTATGCCCCGTTGTTTCAAAAGTCTCTACAAATCTGGGCGGCGCGAGTGTGGTCCACGTTTCATCGAGTATTTTTATGATATGTCGGATATAGTACTGTACCAAAATGTTGTTTTTTTCCTTAAACTAGCGGTAATTACAACCACGGCAACGAGCGCATTCAGAATCACGTCAACGTTGTGGCAGAAGAATGTCTGTGGATGCTGCTGTTGGTCATCTCGATGGTGTGTTCCGGCACACTTTCGTCATCAGCAGACAGCAACACCTCGGCCTCAGCGTCCTCGTGCCGATCACCCTTCTTATAACGGATTTTCCGCTTGGAGATCTCATCATTGTAGTCGTCTTTTGTCTTGTGGTGTTTCCGCATCAAGAAGTTGTCCACTACCCAAAACATGACGGCCTAGAGAAAAAGCAAAATTGGATTAAAAGCTAATCGACTCAATATGCCCCCAAGCAGCAGTACCATAAGTGTCGAGTGGCGTTGTGGTTAACGTGGGCGCCTTTTACGCCAGAAAATCCGGTTGACACATGGCAAGAGAAATTGCTACGCCTAGCTGGTAAGCCACTATAACAATTATTATTTCAAGCAGCAGTACTTATAAAAAATACATATATAAGATATATGTATTTTATAATCTTAATTCCTTGAAATTAAAAAAAATTATGACGCCAATAAGTAGTAACGTGCCTGCGCACATAAACATTTTAAATGAAATATTCAAATTAATGCCAAATTGGTAAATATCTACTTTCGCAAATAAATGTTTGCTATGTGACATTTAAACCCCGGAGGATTTTGGTCCCATGCGAGGGGATCTTCTCCGTTCGCGGTCCGGTCGGATAATAAAAAATAAAAAATTCGCGTCATTCACGCGACCGGAGAAGATTGCCTCGCAGGCGACCAAGATCCTCCGGTTTAAATGACGCTTAAAAGAGGTTCACCGGTGATTGAACCTATTCAAATGCAAAACATTGCCTAAATAAAAATGTTAAAGACATTATTTCAATACTCACATTGATGACGAATGGAATCACTAGGACTACGATGGCAACCTCCAGTTTCGGATCTTTGATGGGAGACAGTATAAACTGACGAACCTAGTCAGAGAAATTCAAACTATATCACATTTCTCGTCAAAACTGCTATTTAAAAAATAGGTGCTTTTGACTACGGATCTATTTTTTTCAATCAAGGTGCCGAAAAAAGGATAATTGTTCTTACATCATTCCAGAAGTTTAGTTGTATAAGGCAGGTAATCAGAATCTTCTCCACGACCATAAGCGTTATGTACACACCGCACTGACCAAGCCAAGCAACCCAAAGTGGCGGCTTACCTTTAGTATTTAAAGACAAAACAAACATAAAATGAACAATAAGTCAAATAAAAAATAGTGAGCTAAATCAGAATAAAGTTTACGACCAAAATTCACCATATTCTCCGAAACTAAACGCACTCCAACCCTTTCGCTTGGCAAGCCACTGGGACGAACGAATGCCGATGAAGATAATTAGCAAACCGACCGACGAGTCCAACAAAAAACTGACGATATACCTACCAAAAAAATATTAAAAAAATATATTACCGATCAAAATTTTGTCAGTATCAAAATATTTTAGATAGAGCTTACGTAAACATCTTACCATGTACACGGATCCCCGTGGAACATTCCTGCAAGAAAAACATTTGCAAAATGGATGACTAGTGCACCGAAGCCTTGTTTGGACGTGTCGTAGAACCTGCACCGATAAATTTTGAAACAGGGTTAATATCACAATTTTAATAGATGTAGGTAAAATTAATTCGCGCGCGTAAAATGTTTACTTACCAAATCATCCATTGGCGCCTGTATCGCTTTGGTTCACAAAAACGTTTCACTAACGAGCAAAAAAATAAAACTGAATTAGGGAAAGAATCAGTTTGCATCAGGGTTGATCGGTTTGAAATGATAGAACTTGTTGAACTTCGAAGACATTAAAAAAAATTCTGCTGATCAACCTGGAGTGAGGATCAAATATATACTAACCTTCCGTCAACAATATGAGACACCAACCAACCTATCATCACTGACTGAATCGAAATTGTAATTTTACGAGACAATACTCTCCGCCAATCAGAGAATCTACTCTATAGGATGCCACCTCACCACCATTTACCCAAACAACTTCATCTCACGGGGGAAAAGACAAAGACCCGCCCTATTTCAAAATTGTCACTAAATGGAAAACCCTCTCCCAAAACTTAGTGCAGATTTACCCTTTCTCTCCTCTATTAAAATCAGACAACGGCTTGATCACACATGACCAGCAAACTCAAATCAACAATAAACCCAGCCAATTATAGAAATAGTCATAACGCGGCGCGGCAATAATCTAAATATACAGAACAATAAATGAATTTTAATAATTCGTTCCAAACTTCAAACAAGAACTCATTGAACTGGATCAGTGACAAATTATCGTCCATATGAACTCTGCATAGATTTTAATAACTGGGTCAGCACCATTCAGGGTCAGATACGCCCACGTCTAGCGAAGACTAATGAAATATTCACTCACAAACTAAGAGAAGGAACGCCAGAATGGCCAAAACTGCTTGAATAAACCAGCCGAAGCTATCGGTGAGAGCATCTTGACTGCAGTGCAGTTGTTCCATCGGACCCATTGCCACCAGGTGGTCGGATTGAGACGACCGATTTTGTGCAAATCCGGCCCCAACTACTGTTGTGCTACTGACGAGACCATTGTCTGCCGCTGTGTGCGCAAAAAGAAAATGAAAATAAATGAGTACCTGACAGGGATGCGAACAGCTGTCAGTAAATTGCATGCATAATTTACAAAAAATTACCAGTCAAATTTTGGAGTGAAAACATGTTTGTCAAATGAAATGCATGTGTTGTATACCTGGTGGGAAATCATTAGCCACTTTTTTGTGAGGCACATTTCATACCGTTACGACAACGGAGATGGTAGGGAAAGACCTCGAAATTATCCTTCAGATCGTCATAAAGCACAATTATTCGCCAAACTGTGTTAAAAAAGGGCGAAATAAAACCGAAAACTTGTCCAGAAAATCGATTCACAACCGGCGGCAGCTGTTCCTCAAAATCGGGTTTCAGCCATCTTGTTTATACAAAAAAGTTGGCTCCGAATTGAGGTCATGTGCGTTATGCATTTGCGAAACGCTTTGTGGTTCGGAAACGTCTCTATAGCTAGAAAGCCAACGCATATCACTTTTACTCCAGATCATCTTGCCTTAACCGTATGTGATGAATCATAGATCTTTGCATCACACGATACAATTCGAATAACAGGAAAGTGCGTTTGATTTTTATTTATATATCAACGCTGAGATTATATGGCAGAGATTACAGAATTGATAAATATTTTAACGCACATTGCTGCGCTAAATATGTAGTAATTCTGTGTCAACTGAAAGTTACACACTGCGTCACAGCGTCCTCTATCGTCAAAATATAAAATAAAGTAAATGCGCTTATTAGCGCCACGTAGCAGCAATTGCCACAATTAAGCACCGACAGTTCAGAAACCGATCATAAGAATTACTTAAGAGAGAGTGTTCATACACATCGAGAGGTGGCGCTAATAAATGAGATGACGACCTTCATTTCTGCGCGCAACACTGCCAACGAGCTTTAAAGAATAGACTCTGTGACTCTTGAATTTAGAAAATGTTCTTTAGCTCGTTGATACTGAAAACATTTGATTTTCAAAAAATCCACTACCAGTAAGTAATGAGTAAATTGTTTGAAAATATTTCATATTTATGAAAGTGGACAAGTGCCAAGCGCCAAGCTTGAGGGTCTGGCTGGGTTCCTTTACATTCGAAAAAATGGGAGAAACTCACTGAGAATGTGGATGGGCCTTTAAAAAAAACCCTCTTTCAAAGATGTTTAAGGTGGTTCGCATGCCCATTGGGGCGCGTCATTACTTGAAATATTTGAAGATTTAGCTGACGCATGACACATGTCAGTTTCCAAAACTAAACGAGCCCAAATATGCCGCAAACAAACAATATATTTACGAATATAACCCTCGTTTATAGAAAGGTCCAACAGGTGAGGCCCTTTCGTTTTTGCTGAGCCAGCTACACAGGTTTTCGTACGAAATCCTTACCAATAAAAAAATTCTTTTTGAAAGTTTGCTACAGTTGAAAAGTGATTTTCGAAAAAGTGTTAACATTTTTAGAACATGTTCGAAGGAAAGGAATTATGGTGCAGCTGTTTTAGTTGTTCCCTTCATTCTGCATGTTGTCATTATTTTTCTTGGCGAAGCGTGCAGCACGCGTGAGAAAAGAAAATTTGGAAGCTTTCGGAACAACCAAACAATCTACCAATCTATCCATAAGAAAATGGCGCACTTCCGACTAGGCCAGCCGGTCGCTACTATTCTCACCGGAAATGATTTTAACGTCGCGTAGATTCACAGCTACGTTATGTGGCATACTCTCACCAATGACAATAGCAATGGGGAGGGGGGGGGGAATATGGCAAAGTGTGGAACACGCATGCGCAATAGAAAGGCCATCTTGGAAAAGCCTGAGCGCAGTAGATCGGAAAAACTCGTCAATTTCTTCTTGAAATTTCGTCCCTTTCGGTGAGTTGTATTGCCAAAAAAACTGTGTTGGTGTGTTGGTGGACAACTTTTGCCGGGCTTTTCATTCGATACTTGACGGTTATTGCATTTTTTTCATAATTTCAATCGTTAATAAGCAGCGACATTGCGGTGTCTGAAGCAGATGGGGGCCGCCATATCGTTTGTGAAGTCGTTCATAGCTGTTTTGTTGGCTTTTCTGATAGCTGGCGTTTATTCAAAATATGAATTAGACCGAGTCGATTGAAGGGCCCGTCAAACCGACTGTCGAGTAGACGAGGGTCCAGTGTACATTTTTCAGTTATTTTCGAAAGCATTCTTGCCTTTTTCGTGTCCAATATTGGATTTTTAAAGCTTTGACGAGAAATGGGGTGGGAATGGGTGGTGATTATGGCGGCTAGTCGTGGTTAAGATACGTAATTGACGGCCACGCCACCATTTGCTTATTAAAAAAAGTTTACCGAGATAAGCAGTTATGAAAATTTGTCGAATTCAAACATTTGGGGACTTCACACAATTGAATTGTGTGGTAATCAAGAATATTAATTTTTATTTTTTATGCTCATTGTGTGACCTTGCATATTTTAAAACTTTTTAAACTCGACGAAAAGAAAAATAGTTGCAAAATAAAGAAATTGTCGTTTGCCTTTGTGGGAGGTTGGTCGTGTTAAAAATTGTGAGGAAAATATTTTTAAACTTCCATATTTATTGAAATCCCCGAATACTGAAACTGAAAAATTGCATCACTCTCTGGGATTTCTAATAAATGTATGTTTAGTAGTTACGCCAAAGTTCTAGTCAAATCTAGACCTTATCTCTTAATCGCTGACAATCGAGATTAAATTTGAGTGACTATCAAATTGAATTTTTAAAATTTGGATATGAAATATGTTTGATGATTTTTTTTCGTTTGGCGGAAATAATTAAATATGTTGCGTGGAAATTGGTGCATGTGTCAACGTTTATAGATTGTTGCTTATGGAAACGTCTGGCAATATATTTTAGTTTCGATGCGACATAGGTTTTTTAGGTTTGTGGAAATAACGTTAAGTTATGTGTATTGTAGCATAAAGCTGAAGTAATGTTAAGAAAACATACCAAATACACAAATGAGAGATTAAAGAGCTTGTTTTTCAAGCTCCGTTGACACATACCCCAATACTGTAGATCAACTTTAAACATTGTAAAAGAAAAACGTTCGCTTCGTGCAACCTTAATATTATTTGTCGTACAATACATTAACGTGCGTAGCGAGCGCTACATGCACTCAACCGCGCCAATTTCTATCATAAAAAATAAACCCAATTGCTGACTATATTTGGCATTTAGTATGCAGGTCCAAGATTCAGTCAGTCGCAGCCGCGCTTCCATTACTTTAATTTTTGGTATTGTCGGTTTATCCGGAACCTCGCGAAGTTCCATAAATTATTCGAAAAACGAGTGGATACTGGATCAATCTTTCGAGCATCGATCGCTGTGAATCACAAATCACAATTGGAAACCATTTCCTCAATACGTCTTTTTTAACAAAAATACAATTGAATGTAATTCGTTTTTTTCTCCCGATTTGTTTAGTAATCTCACGTATCAATGATCATGTATCAGTAATCAATGATGTTGAAACAAATGTTACGAATCTCAGTGACTGGGATTTTTCGAGTAACCCAGTTCCAACGAATTAATGAGCGAACCAGTTTAAATTAGTACAGTAGAAAGTAATTTGTGCGAAGTTACTTAATGGAAAAAACATTTAAAGCGATTTGTGGACGGACTTACATGGGAGTTGCTGATCTATCGATTATTTATAATTCCGCCCACGTTGTCGAGAATGATGCGTCCATATGCCACGTCATCAAAGCTTTCAAAGAAATCCTAAAACGTAGGCGGTAAATGCGTCTTTCAGCCAACTGTGCATTTGCAGATGAGTAGCGAAAAAGACCTTTGTTTGAACATATTTATTTTTATTAATCCAATGTTGAAGATGGACGGGAAAGCAACGGACCACCTGCTCAATGCGGTCGAATTGCAAAAGGCATCCACTTCGTCCTCTTGCGCGACTGCAGCAGCAGTATCATCAACGCCAGTGCAGGTGGTCAAACCTACGCCTCGTCAGGACAAGGACGGTCAGTCCGCACCAGGTAAGTTCTGATTTCTCCTAATATACACACACGTCAAACGTCCGCCCTGTTTACATTTGAAATGCGCACACAATTTTAAAAATAATAATTTATTTCAAAATCGGATTAATTGTCGTGTTGAAGAGCTGTTTCTATTTTCAACAAAGAATATATGAAAATTATATATTAATACGAGAGATGCTGGACACGTTTCTCGAATCAATACACTGATAAACGTCGATGCTGGCGAAACTCCTGATATATTCCGCAAACACTGTCGTTTACTCGTCCAGCCTTATCTTCTTCGATTAGAAAAAAATGATATATGCATTGTATTGTTTTCATTTTAAAAACAATTTGAATTTGGCTACGCGCTTCTTGACGCCGCAATTTATTATGAGCTACTGCAAACTTTAAGAAAAATGGAAAATTAACCCACAAAATAATAACACTTGATATAATTTTGTGTTATTACTTTATCAGATTTAATATGAACTCTGTTTTTGTGAAATCTATCACGAGTAAAGAATAAAAACGCAAGGTCGTCAGAAGAGCGATTATTTTTTGGTTCATTACTGGCTAGTAATGATATTCGTGATTAGTCTTGGTCAGTAAAGAGTATTTTTTTATCATTCATGAACATTTCGTTGGCTCATCGTGTTTTCACCTGGTGCAGCCTAATTTATGAAGCAATTCGTTTGATTTTGGTCCAGCGGATTTGTTCGTATTGGCGGGTGACGATAGCCGCGATTACTTAATCAGAATAATAAATATTGATTTGTGCTCCAGCAGTGATGATACAAGGCGAACGCGAAACGGATAGATTAGTTTATCTGCTCCCCTTTTTTATGACTTAAATATTCGAATCAGTTTCTGATATCATCTAGTTGATAGCTCATGTCTTACTTGCCTGCGAGCAGTCGTTCCGAACAAAAGCCACACTGGCACAAAATATCTTAAACCGGCTAATTGCCATCTACCACTGTATCGATTTTCAGGTAGGCTATTTGTTTGGTTGATACTTGCAGTAGACAAATGTTTGCCAGCTTGATGTTTGCCAGCTTGAAATAAGTATCGACGTTCGTTTTGTGCGAATGACGAATGTTGTTGGTCGTTTGGCAGTTCGTGATAAAACATTTTGGGAAAAAGGCCAGGGATTTGTAATTGTTTCGTGAAGTGGAAATATACTGGTAAATAATTAATTATAAATTAATTAATTCAATTACTAAAATCAAAGGCGTTAACTAATAAGTAGGAATAGGCTTTAACTTGATTTGTTCCCCCTTATGTAGGGATACCTTATGAATTTACGCTGCTAAGGCGAGCGGACAGTTTGCCCAACTATTGTATTAAGTAAACAGCAACAGTGTTGCTGTTTTCTTAATTGCAATATTTTTTGCAGTGCAAATGTAAAAGATCGATGAAATATCTGAACAAGTTCACTGCATGTTTTTTATATTTTGTCGTGCTCCCAGCACCGGCCGCAACAGTTCGCGCAAATCATTTTCGCCTGCAATGAAATCGCTACTCTGTACTTATTGTTGCGACTCCCACGAATTCCGAATTATATCAGGTGTAGTATACTCCACCGTTTCCCGTTGATTATATCAGGCAACTCCGCCGCCGCTATGAAACTCGGCGAGAGTGTCAAGAGTGAATGTGGACCGGAAGTGGCGTCCTCGACTGCCACCGTCGAATCCGCCCAAAACGAAGGTGGGTGTTTTATTATTGGTATTCCATTAACAATTTCTTTTATCGTCATTTGCGTGTTATTGGCACCATGTGGGGCGAGCTGGTGATTGTGTGAAACAAAACGATAATTTTCTCGTCGTTGTTGATAATTTTTTCTTCACTTTTGAAATTATTTTTGAGAACAGTACAAAATTAGTGTTGTTTCTTTTTATGATGTGTCAATTGAGACATTTTAACAATTTGACAGATGATCCCGAATTTGAGTGGAATGATTACTTGGATGCAACCGGCGCTACCGCCGCCCCGCCTACTGCTTTCTCACACGTAAGTTGTATTCTTGGGTTGACGTCGTATGCTTTGATACCCAGTACCATTTTCATATTCTTATACAATATTGCTAAATTAATTTAAACTTACTGCGTTATTTCTAGCAACTGCGTAATTTCAGTAACATGTGGAATCAGTAATTTATTGATATCTATTGTACGCATGATGTACGATTATCGATTTCGCTTTGTGGTTTTTGAGATGCTCGAAACTGTTAATTTTTTTGTATTTTTTGTTAGTTAATTTATTTGAAAATTCAATATCATATTCAGGTGGAATGCAGTCTGCAGACATTGTTCACGAAAGACATGAAAGTGGAAGTTCCGAACAGGCCCGATGATGGTACTTACTGGGTTGCATCGATCATAATGACTTGTGGGCCGCTGCTCAGGTAATGTTTCTTATTTTCTCACTTGTGACTCGATACTAGACTCAACAATTATCAATTTTAGCAGCTAAGAAATTGTGCATTTTTGGAACATATTCTATCTTTTGCGTAAAAATATGGTTTATGTCTACGAATATTGTTTCCATGTTCGGTCTAGCATGATGAACATTGCGGAACGGACAGATCTTTTCAACAATTAGTAGTGCGTGGAAACGAGGACAAGGCGCGCGCGCAGTCCACTGCTTACTCCATTTTCACATTAAGCAGAGTTGCAATCGGCAGCAATGTATTCGAATACGCGTTCAAAAAAATTAATATTAAAAATCGGTTTGAAATCGATTGAGTTGAAATGAAATATAAACTTCTTAACTTGGCGACGACGACATATTGTCGTCTGTCAGTCTGTTCGTTAATTTCGTTTTTTAAATTGATATAAAAAATTAATCTGTTTTAATGAGCGATTTGCGTTTGCTGAGTTTTAGGTTGCGATACGAGGGTTACGGCGAAGATCGAACGGCTGACTTCTGGTGCGAAATTGCCCTCCGAGAGCTCCGACCTGTTGGCTACTGTGCCGAAAACAATAAGCTGATTCAGCCGCCTCCCGCCATTCGAGACAAACTGGGAAGCAACTGGCCGGAATATCTCAGAACTGCGTTGAACGGCGCCACCAACGTTCCAGGCTACCTATTGGATACCGTAAGTTGAAATAGACGGTAGCTTCAAATAATCAAGAAACATTACGATAATTATATGCCTATACGCAATAAACTAATGCCAATATGGTTCCTTTTCAGACTGGATGCACGGCTGTAGACCAGATCAGGCAACGTATGAAGCTGGAGGTCCAGGATCTAACCACCCCGACCCATGTTTGGATCGCTTCAGTAAGTCGGATCAGGAGCGCTTCATAATCGTTTCATTCATTCGGATGAGATTGATTTTGCCGATAATGTTCTAGCTATTCTCTGCACAAGTAAACCTGACAGTTTACTTCTTTATTAAAATTTTTTTGAATTTCGGAATAATTTTTTCTTTTAAAATTCGTGCCATTGAAAAGCTGGATTGCAACGCCAAATACCGTCCACCGAATTACCCTTTATTTAGATGTTTTCTCTTAAATGCTAACTAAGATGAAGTTTGATAAAAAAATTACAGGTTGTTGAGAATGTTGGCGGGCGCCTGTTACTACGGTACGACGGTATCGCGGACAAATACCACGATTTTTGGCTCTTCTATATGTCCTACCGTCTGCACCCCGTAGGATGGGCCCGACATAACCTGTACCAATACAAGCCGCCGACAGGTAATATATTGTAAGATTAATGTTGTCTGTATAACCACGAAGCATTGCATTGCTGCAGTAGATTAGTCATTCCACATTATGTTCAAACCCGTAGGTCACGTAGCGATGCGCACGACGCAGGACTGGGCGAATGTGCTCCGCGAATCTCTGCTGAACAGTTCCGAAATTCCGGTCCCGTCGATCATTTTTAGGGTAATCTAATTTGGTTTCAAATTGTGATTCATTTTCTTTTGTTACCCGTTCAAATGACTGACTCTGATTTTTTTAATCGATTCCACACAGAACCAAGAAAAAGTTGTACCTCACAACTTGAAAGTCGGATTAAAATTGGAAGCGCTCCATCCTTCGAACCTTCTTCAAATTTGCCCTGCCACTATCTCCAAAGTATTGAATCAGGCATTCTTCTTGGTGGAGATTGACGAATCGTGTTTTGCGCCTCCCGTAACGTTCAGTTGTCATTTGAATTCGTGGCAAATCTTTTCCGTGGGATGGGCTAAAGCGAACGGTCTATCGATTACCCCTCCAAAAGGTACCCAAATATTTTATTGAGGATGTCATTACATGGCAACTACTGTACTTAATTTCTTAATTTATTCATTAATTAATTATATCAATATTTTCGCGCTTTTGAACTAAAACTGATCAAGGTTATTTAATTAGGTTGGGATGAATCCGAATTTGATTGGGAGCAGTACTTGGAAACCTGTTCGGTGGACGCCGAAGGGCAACCAACTATACCTGTGGATCCCGCTGTATTGAACCGAGAGGTTGAATTAAAGAATAATAATAATGTGCCAGTTTGACCAATTACAAAAATTAGCTTTAATTTTGGCTGAGTTATCAATCTCTGCTACCATCTTTACGGTTTAAGGTCGAGCTTAATCATGGATTAGAGCAAGGAATGAAATTGGAGTCTGTTAATCCGTTTCGACCTACTGAAATATGCGCTGCAACTATAACTAAAGTTGTGCAGAATTTAGTTTGGCTTCAACTGGACAATTCAACTGGGTATGTTATTTTCATTCTATAGTGATACAAAATTGCATTTATTGAACGAAATACGAAATAATTAATTTTGAGTTTTTACAAAATGTTATCTGAATATTGTTCCCGTTATCTTCTTTATTAAGTATTTTGTTTTTCCCTTCACAGTATTAGTCCTAGTCACATCGCTCCCGCCAATTCCCTCGACATATTTCCCGTGGGTTGGTGTGACAGCAATCATTATCCGCTGAAAATTCCTGTGACCGGCCAACAAGGATCCTTGGACGCTCCATTTAAGAAAGTCGCTATAGTCACTCCCAAGAAGCAGTATGTGTACCGGTTAAAATTTAGTTTTGCGTTACAAACAATATAATTGATTGAAAATAACATATGTTGACCAAATATTTGTGTCTGCAATTGCAGGAAACGGAAACTAGACGATTTAACGAGTGTGGAAGCCCGTGATTTACTTAAAGGTGCCCGTGAGAACCAAGGTATTTACTATCTAATAATGACTAACAATTTTCTATTGCATACTCTCTTTGCTCTTGGTCTCTTTTTTCTCTTGCAATTCTTAATTTTCTTCTGAATTCTATTCCTGCACGTTCGAATACAGAAATCTGTAAATTATTTGCGAGCGAAGTGTACATTGTTCATTTTATACGTACGTGTGAGTAATATGACGTCATAAACTGCACTTTCAAACCATAATGCAAACGTCTTAAGTCCATTGAACCGAAATTATTTATTCAAAAAGCGAGACTATTAAAAAGTTTGAAACAAGATAAGCAAGTTAAAAACGTGGTTGCCGTCGCAGCGCAATCTATGGATTTCGGCAGGGAATATACGAGATCAGAGGTGAAATCTGAATAAATGATTGATTACTTTAAGGTGCCACCTTCAAGTCGTACATTGACTTTACTGTAACTAGATTATTTTTCTTTCCTGTATTGTAGCTACGGGACGAGCGTGGTGCCCGGAGATCTATGTAAACCACAAATGCTTCTCGGGGCTGTTCCTCAGTAAGGCCCGAATCGCCGGCCTACCCAAGCACGTGGGACCGGGACCGGTAACTTTGGTGCTCAAGGAAATCCTCTCACTCATCGTGGGAGTATCCTACATACCGAGCCGAGCATTATCCCTGCTGCAGCTGCACGGCGATCCTGGTACAGGAATGCAACCACAGCTAATCAAGGCCAAGTATGTTTTCTGGTTTTGTTTTAATAATGGATTTTATTTCTTAATTTCACGATGGTGATTTTAAAGGTTATTAGTGTTCTGAATTTATGAATTAAATGAGATATGCCAGGTGATAGGCATTTCTCATTAGGTGCGATGGAATGATTTTCGGCTCATTGTTAATTTTTTATTTGTTTTGGAATTATTCCGTTCATAGATACAAGGGGCGAACGTTTAGTGCCATAGTCGAAATCGTTCGTAATAGCGACAAGGTGGAAGAGTATTGCCAATCGGTTTGCCGGAAGTTGCAGTGTTGCCCGAATCTGTTCGGACCGCGGTTCTACGGCGAGGAATGCCCAGAAAATTGCTATTCTCTGACAAAAACTACCAAACCTGGTGAGTTAAGTTTTTTATTTGGTTAAGTTGTGTCAACAATGGTGCCCCCTAGAGTGCTAAATGGTTCGTATTAAAAAAAAAGTTTTTGTGTTCAAATTGAGATTGAATTTAAAATATAAAACCTGATCCACTGACTTTTGTATTTGACCAGTAATTAAACGAGGGAGGAAGAGGAGGAAGAACAAGATTCATCTTCAACGTCCACGACTTTTACCAAAAGCAACAACTGGTAAGATAATTTCTTTTAAATGTTTGTGAATGTTAATAACCCTCCTTTTTTTGTAAGTCAGATAAACGGTACCGTTATGAATAAACCGCAATGAAGTGCTGGTGTTGACAACACCTGAATAATTGGGTTAAATTGTTTGTTTTACTGCAAATGCAATTTATTATTGCACTGATCATTCCTGTATTGTTAAATAAAGATGCCCAGCCATTATGTGTCATTGTTCCGTTTACACTGCTTGAGTTTACTGCATGCATTTAGAGCACGCAAACAAATAAACTGTGTCTGCTATTTTCGATAATTTGCATTTTCTCGTAACATTTTTGATGTTATGTTTATGTTATTGTTATGAAATATTTTCGAAGATTCTTTTTATTTGCACGTTCAACTTGGCTAGCCTGGCATTACACACACTCGATGATGTTAGAAGTTATGTCAGATACAGTATAGAGATAAATCAACAATTTTTCCAATATTTTTATTCTATTGCGCAATTTAAGAATGAACATATTTGAACTTGTGTGTCTATTTGCTAGACCAAACTAAAGAGCAGCAGAACTCGTGCGACAACAGCGTCAAGTCAGCCGACGGGTCCACCGAGACGCCTCGCGAAAAACGGAAATACACCCGGAGGACCGTCTTGAAATCAGACATTGTGACGCGTGGCGCCAAGCTGCCAAACTTCGCGCAACAACTGCGTCGACGTCGCCACAAGAGCGCCACCCGCAATTACCTCACGTTATTGAACAAATCGATCCACCACAAGCCTCAGTCGCCGATCAAAGTCGCCGCCTCTGCCAACCTCGTCGTTCGCGGGCCGATCGGCCGCCCGCGAAAAACTCAAATAAATCTGCCGTCGCCCATGCGGCTGTTGCACCTAAAGGAGCCGCTTGTCTTTCCTAAATCTACTGCTAGTAGTTTTTCAACGGTTTTCTCTGCGGTCGACATCGGAATGGCTAGGAGTGGCCGAACGTCGTCTGTGGATTTGGGTCCGGCTCTGGTAAGTGGTGAGAGTAGATTTAGACATTTTCTTTCTGTTATGAGATTACCATCGTGATTATGCATTTCCTGAGAGGTATATCATAGGTTTAATTTCATCGGTGTACTAACTGATGAAAAACAGTGTATCCGAGAAAACATTATTTTCATAAGACTGAACAAGTTTGTGATCTGGCAATTTCAAATTTTCTATTTCTTATTACTAGATGGTTCATCCCGCGCACGAATCAATCCAGCTGGACTCCAACCCCATACAGTGGTCCATTGAGAAAGTGTATTCGTTTATCAGCAAAACTGACTGCGCCCCGATGGCCCGTCTACTCAAGGAACAAGTAATTGACATATTAAAATGCATCAAGGTGGAAGGGTGATGTCGTTGTAGAATTATCACGAGAAGATTGGATACGAATGCTGGACATCCACGCGAAAACACGGCAACATATACACGAGGAAAATCCATACTTAATACTACTAATGCAATGCACACTTATTATTAGTTCATACTAATGTAACTTATTATAGTTTTACCTGTGGTCACCATATTGTACTGAAATTTGGAAGTGCATTAGTAAATCTATGGATTTTCCTCGCGTACTTGTTGCCTTGTTTCCACGTATTCGTGTCCAATCTTCTCGTGATATTAAAATGTATATTTGGGTGTTACAAATTGGTCTAACTCTATGAGCGTAAAATCTAATAGTTGAACTTGTATTTTTTTAGGAAATCGATGGACAGGCACTTCTTTTACTCACTCTGCCTACCATTCAGGAGCATCTGGAGCTGAAACTTGGTCCCGCAATAAAACTCTGCCACCACATTGAAAAGATTAAGTTGGCGTTCTACTCTCAGTACGCCACGCAAATCTAGCATCTGCTGAAAAAGTGTAGCAGATCACAAGGTGGCGGCGTTATGTAAATATTCGTCAATCAATAGAACCTTTGTGCACGTACTTGAAAAGTTGGAGTTTAGTTTGGCCACCGAACGACTTTTCGTGTAGGGATCGTTTAGCACGGAAGGTTTGAGAAATATTTGTCACATGTCAAAAAGGATGCGTTAATGAACGTAGATGTTAAAGGATGTAGTCGTGGGTATTAAGCGAGAAGAATTTACACACTTTATTTGGTGGTTTCGAGATGATATCGAATATACTGTGGATGTCTCGTCAATTGCAACTCAATTGCTAACCATGGTATATGTTATACAAATGTTTGGACAGGTCTGTTATTGTCGCGTTGAATTTGATGTGTTTTGACGCCTGATGTCTTAATTAATTGTGATTTTACGATTTTGTGATTTAGAAATGTGGTCAGTGATATTTTGTGTTTGATATTTCAGACACTGTAGTGATATCGGAATTTTCAAAGAGAAAATTCTTCACTTGAAAAATTACGTGCAACAGTATTTTTGGTTTGGCTTTCAGACGCACATTGCGAATAATTGTGCAAATGTTTTATGTAAAATACGTCTTGCAGAGCAATAATTGAGCAGAGTACAGTTTTTATAAGCGTTTTTCACCTACATTATATAATTAGGGGTCATCAGTAACTTTATTTTTTATAAATAAAGTGGTTTTCACATCTGATGTCTTGCTACATTGCATAATTTAAATAATCTTACTGTCACGCTTTAATTACTTATTGTAATTTTTAATCACTTTGATCTAACTGAATAAACACGTTTGCGTTTTATTCATTTAGTGCCAGGGTCAATATCTTAAACATAAGGGTAATCATTCACAAACATAATTTCTGGTATTTTGTATCAAAGGCTGATAAATCCAGCAAACTAACAATGTAAATTATTATTTGATAGATTTTTGTAGAAGAGTGAGTGAAGGACATTTTAAAATTGTGAGTCAGTAAGACTTATCGACCATACGTATCGATGTATTGAATGTATGTTCTCGGAATGATGTTAAGCAGACGAAAAAGATTGATTTCGTACATATAGAAACACTTTTCGTTTAAGAATTAGGAATATCAACGCCACAACTTGTATATATAAATGTATAATTCTATTTTTATTTCAAGAAACTCTTAAGAGTTTGCAGGTTCACTTTTGTGGATCGGTTGAACGTAAATTGGCGGATGTTATAAGTGCATGTAAAATCTTCATTGCATTCAATCAAGGTCTAGTTCAATTTGTAGTTAAATGTGTTCATGTACAGAATGAAAATAAATTATTTTGAGGTAATTGTGCATCTTTTGCCAGGTTTTAATTTTTTTATTCGTTGTAGCGCATAAGTAACGCAAGAACTATGAAACCACCTTAATTGGAACAACTTAATTGTAATCTTCTTATTATATTGTTAATAGTGACGTTATCACGGTCTGAGATGAACAGTTATTGCGCATGGCGGCGCTGTCTTGTGTCGTTAATCACCCCCATAAAAATGATAAGACAAATCATCAGGATTATAATATAGATTATGAATGTAAGGATCTAGTGCGCTTCAAATTGTGTGTTACAAATACTATTGTCCACTGTACAATTGAAC
>JAQGBY010003146.1:0-20246 GCA_034698785.1 Mycogona germanica
AGTTTCTATTTATTTTTCGGATTCAAAAACATGTACATCTTTAGGCGCACAGTGCAGTTTCTGATATTTTATATTGGGCTCTTCGGTAATTCGGTTTCGTGGCTTGGATTTGAAGACGTTACAGCTAGGGCTTGATACGTGTATGTTAAGAAGACCGATTCAGTAAAGTAGTACGAGAAGAGTCAACGAGCGTAAATTGAATTTGCGCTTGTCTTGGCAAGATCGCAACTTGCGGTAAACTGTCTCCTAATTAAATAACAAAGGCGGATAACGGATATCCCGATGTGTATATCAATATACAGCGGGATCCAGTAAATGGGTAATGCGATAAAAACGAAAAACTCTTTTTCTTTCAGATCGAAATGGGATGTTATTGCTGGCACAAAACGAAATTCGCCAACAATGAAAATCAATATCTCCTCGCACGCAGCGACAGTTCTATATATTTTCAGCGATAACTTTGTTAAATGTCGACAACCTTATGTACAATTTCTGTCAAGACTCAAGAGGGGACAAGGAGGAGTCGAGTGGTCGAGAGGATAGCGTGTTTTCTTCGTGACCCGTGATCGCGGTTTCGATTCCGACCGACACGTTCGGAATTTTTTGGGCGAGAGAAATTCGTTCGCACGCCTTCTTTCGGAATAGAAGAAAAATCGTGACCCGTACCTGTACGATATCGGGACGTTAAAGATCCCTTTCCTAGGCAGCCTAGGTTAGGCAAAATTGTCAGGTCGCCTACCTGAGGGGTTTTCAAGATGTTCAATCAACGGTGAATCCCCTTAACAAACATTTATTTTTAAGAGGGGACAAGACGATGGTCTTGTCTGCTCTTCGGTTTCTCTCGACAGTCACCAATGTCAAGCTAACAATTAGACAAGGTTAACTATTAGACGACTTTTTGAAACTAATTGGCAACTCTGAAACTGACATTAATTGTGAACGTCTTGCTCAAAACTGTTCTGCAAGCATCCTTGCGCAAGAAGTAAGTACTTCTCTTTTGACTTAACTTAAACGTTGGACGAAAAAATCATTTTATTGCTTTGTCAGTAAAGATATTTGCTAAGGAGGTCCACCAGCGTGTTCCCCTAATTATGCCTAGCCTAGGCCATCTAGGTAGGGATTTTTAACGTGTTCCGGATATCGTGCAGGTACTGGTCCCACGGGCGCTTTGTCGTCACTGGTGCGTATTGCTAGCAATCTTATATAAAGAAATAGCAATTTGACGAAAAACTCAATTGTCGACTTCACTGTTTGTGACTTGTGAGAGTTGAGCATGCGTTGGCGGTTTTTATGCTGTGTTGTTCACCTGGACGCATCCCCACATTGTAATATGTCGGCCAATTGTTGAAGCTGCCAAATTATATAGGGAGACCTTTGCATGATGGAGCGCGGCTACTAATTCGTTTAGGGTTGTTTGCGATGGCGTCTCGCCGAGTTGTTGTACTGTCTCTCCCCCCCTAGAAATCCCCTCCCCCTCCCCTCATCCCCTGTGTCTCTCGATTCGCGCACGCCACTTTCCGAACGATTCCTCTGCGCAGACTTTTAAAACTGTGCTGCTGCTGGTAAATATTGTTTAAACGCGCGGGGCCAAAATGCCGGCTAATGATAGGGTCCACGCGCGCTGACGCCGCATTTGCCGACGCCGCCGCCGTCACTACCAGCACCCATTATTTGTGTGTGTGTGCTATTTGCTTGCTCGTAGTCAGCAGTCAGCTAGCTAGCACGCCACGATCCCACTCAAGTGGCGGATTGCCATTGTTGTGGGCCTTGCTTTGAGAAACTAACCCTGTTGGTAAGTTTGTTAGTCTCAGAAAGTCTTGGGTTCGAGTTTCTCTATCTGTTTGCGGTTTACCGAAAAATAAAACAGTTTGACTTTGATTATCCGGACTAATTGTTGTCAGTGGTGGTCCGGATAATCAAAAATCCGGATAATTCAATTTCAATTAAAGAACACTCATTTTTTGCATGAATTTTATGTAAATTTTAATGAAAAGAGAAAACACAGTAAGTAGTACGTATATTCATTCATGTGTCATTCGTGTCCCATCAACCTAATTTTTTTAGGACACGTCCGGATGATTTTTTTTTAATCAACTGTAGCCAACCGCACTACAGGCCTTACGTCCCCCTCATGGTGCTTAAGCACTATGCGAGGGGGAACGACCAGTACCCCGGGATCGAAATTTTCGAGAGCCCGCGCCGGGAATCGAACCCGGGACCGCCGAAACCACAGTCAGTCACTAGATTGAGATCCTGATAATCGAGGCTCTACTGTATACCCAATTAAAAAAAAATACCTTCAAATGAATTGCTGATCCTCCGTTACCGAACAACTTCAATCATGTTCTGTGATATCGAAGTGCCAATTTCTGTTTTTAAAAAAAATTGTTTTGATTTGCTTTAAAATGATTTGCATTGAGCAATGCGACCGGAAATTGAGTAATTGAAATATTACATTGGCGATGACAACTATATCAATTTGTAGAACAATTCAAATGCAACCTCATTTTTATTTTTTAAAAAGTCGTGATCTCTATTATGGGTGTAACACGATTATTTCCTGGAAATGATTGGGCCCTTACGTCACGAGGTATCCGTAGATCCGCCACTGGACATGAATGATGCCCGCAAATGCAATCCACAAAGTCATGCATGCGTGCACCAAGTAACTTCCAACTTGTGCTTTTGTTAAAATTTGTTTTATGTGTCTGCAGTATGCTATGCACACAGGCATTGTGCGCTCGACAAACACAAGCGAGAGACAATAACGCTGCAAAAACTCACATTTTGGAACCGCCCTCGTCGATCTGCGGGACGAGGGCAGTTCAAAAAGAAAGCGTGCCATTGAAATTCCTCGTACATCGAAATGAACGAAATAGTGCATCGACTGTAGATCGTATTTCGACTGCCAACTTTAAAAAATACATTTATTTTCTTCATGAATAAAACAAATATTCCAATAAATGAATGCCCGTATGATTACCGATTTCTGATTTGCAAATGCGAACAATTTTCTTTGACCAAGAGAGTGTGTTATCTTCAGAGATGTTGTTCCTTTAACATTGACATTTTTTTTTTAGAAAATGCGCTTCACACTTGGACGGGGGGAGGGATACACTTGACGGATCATTTATCACTCGAGTATGAAAGATGACAGAAAATTGAAGTGCTGAAAAACGAAGAAGAAAAAAATTCGTCTCAGGCTCGCGATTTTGACATGACAAAATGTGGCGGAAGCGCATATTAAAAACACACGTGAGCATACATCTGCGCACCTGTTCACCTGTCTCATTTCTGATGATGGAGCGAAATGATACGTTGCTCACACTTGGGCACTCCCTATGGAGTCTGCGCTACATCATCCTGAGACCCTTCGTAGTCTTGTAGCGCACGAAATGCGATGTAAAGTTAACTTCTTCATTTTGTCGATTCTTGGCTCAACGGAACATACCGTCTTTTGTGGGGACAATATTACCGAACAAATAGAATAGCACTAGTAGATTAAAATTTTGATACAAATTCTTTGATAAGTGGTGCTAAGTTTGATAAGTTCTTCTGCAAGTTTCCTCTGGAATAGACAGGTATTCTCACTTCTGATGTCAAGACAAGACCTTGGCTGGTCAAATCTTGTCTCAAGTCACATGAGTTTTGAGTAAAATTCTAGAGTTGCAAATTACAGATCTCCTGATCTCTCGTCTTGACCAGAAAGACGTGACATTTGCTTTGATTTGACGATAAACCCGAGACAAGACAGCTCTTTTAATCTTGTTAAGTACTGTATTGAGGGAAGCCCTAAATTTGCTTCAATTCTGTTAAATTCTCGAGGTTTAGGAACCCTGAAATTAAAAACTGTAGTCTCAGGAGGTTGCGATCAGCTTAACTTTTACAGACTATATACTCGGAGACGAGACAAAAATTTACTTTATTAAACGCGAGAAGATTGCCTCTGCCAATTGGCCAGTTTGCCACTTTCTTGCTTGCCAGCCAGTCCCTGCCCTGTGTGTGTATACAGGGTAGAAAATTGGTGGCAATTTGGTAAATTGTACCACTTTTGGCCTGGCGCTGATGCTACATTGCCGATCAAATATTTTTTGTGCACCACTGTAGTGTATCTTGTGTAAACGGCTCAAAAACAACGTTGAGGAATACCTCGAGGGATCTTGTTACGATGTGCAAAAAGGCTTTGTACCTTTCCAGTCGATCAGATGAGTCCAAACTTCTAATTTATTCCTCCTGAATTTCCAAAACCGCAAGCCAAAAATCGTGCCCAAAAATCATCGATTTTTTAATATGAAATTTCCAAAGTCAATTTTTTGTTCAGCTTCTGTTTATTTCAACGCTTGTTATATTTGTTAAGGAGGTCCCACCAGCATGTCCAAACACGCATTCCATTTCATGTGGGGACGTCCGGCCGAGTTTTAGCCGACCATGCAGATTTGTATCGTTGCTCACATCTCGTAGGTTTTATCCCGGGACTCTTGTTCAGTCGTCATATCGACGATTTGCTGGAGCGGCAAAAACAGAGAGAAGAATGTGTGGGGCGTTCCAACTCGTACGTTATTAAAGAATCTAATGAGATTTTACTTTACCGCCGGCATTCAGAAATATGTGGTATATTTTGCGTCACCGAGACAATATATAATCGCTGAAGTTTAGGTGGCGCCCCTCTGGTGCCCGCACTAACTGTTTTTACGTACGATTCTCGTAACGACAATAGTCGCTAACTTTTCCCATTGTTTGACCTGGTGGTTGCCGATTATTCTTTTTAGTTACTGATCGATTAGTGCTTGTACATGAAATACGTAAGTATTGTGCACGAGCATGAGGCAAGACATACACCTGTTGATAGTGATTGATTTAAATTTTAAGTTTTCCTTCATGCTGTACTTGCGTCTTACTCTTACACAAAGTATTATTTTTCATATTCACATTTAGCAGTATCAAATAATTTCGGGGTCAAATTATGTCTGTAAAATAAAATATCAACTTTGTAAATTATTAAAAACAGCTAAAATGTAATTGTGATTAAGGAAATTCTTAATCGGGGAAATTGATACTTAATCGCAATCGTTCCGGTTTCGAAAGAATTATCAGTTATTCCACAAAGCAGCCTAACTAGCAAACAGTCAATAACCCAGATATATCAATATCTTGTTCTGAAAAAGGGGAAGACTTGAAGATGGTAGTTAGATGGTATGCTTCTTGGAGTTCCGTCGAAACTCCAAAATATATGGAGGTGAGGTAAAATTTCTCTGACAGTCAGGGAGTGTTTCACCTGATATGCCCTCCTGAGACTCACGAATGAAATCGCCTCCATCCTTGGACTTGATCGCAAACTTGACACAAAATGGACGAATCCAAACCCCGAAGACAGTGGATTCTTTTCTCATAAGGTGAGCTCAAAAGAAATATTATGATTCTGAAAAGTGCGGGCAATCAGCAGACGAAGCACTCCGACCGAACTGCCGCGAGCGCCCTCAGAGCCGCATCGCGGGTCAAGAGAGTGGTGAGACCTCGTTCGTAGAGCTTGTTATCCAAGTGCATATGTCAACACGAGGGGTCTCCGGAGGTTACAAAAGAAGAGGATTTCTTCGAGTTTTGTTGAAGGTGGTGGTCTGGTGGTGGTGGGGGAGGAGTGCGTTTGGGGGGAAAAAGGATGGCGGGGGTCGTGCCAACCTCCACTACATCATGACTTTGGACAAAGTGACGAGTAATGGCGCGTATAATCATGCCAAGATCACCACCAAATTATATGGTGCGAACCAAGAGGCGAGACTCCGGCCGCCACGTTTCCTTATTTTTCGAGTCCCGTCCATTCTCTTATCTTGCTCGGCTCTCGCTCTCCGAATCTCTTTTTCTATATCTTTTTTTATTTAGAAATCTCCTCTGTAGATGGCGTGGCCAGCGCGTAGATCAGTCTGCCCACAACAGACCCGGGCCCGACGAATATTAATCTCGCAACTGAAAAGAAAAAAAATCCTGAATACATTGTACTTGTGTATAATCCAGCGATACGTTGCTCTATCGTCCCCTCCCGTGTTTTTGAAGAAGATGGTGCCCAAGTACACACATCGTGTATGCCTGCACTAAGCACCACGTCTGGACCCCGACGAAAATAATCGCGCCGAGCATGCACGCTTGTCGAGGGGCCCCCGGTATCTCCGTATGAGCAGGCCAGAGTTATGGCTAATTTATGAAAATTACACGCCAGCGGCCACTTTCATATTTTCTGACACCTGAAGGCGCCAGCGCACCATAGATTATCAGATTCACGCCGATTCGCGCGCCACCTTCTTTTTACGCTCCACTTTTTTTTCTTCTTCGTTGCCGTTGTTGGCTAGCAGCGCCTTTTTTAAGATGGAGCAATGAGAATGATCATGATGGGCGCTGTCCCAGGGTTGTTATTTGAGCTGTGATTTGGGCAATGACCCACCGTTGTACTTTTAGGAAATTTTTTTACCCCTTTAGTATGTTCACCAGTTCACCGCTGGGAGCGCTGGAAACGCGTGTTGAATTGAAAGTCAAGAAACACTCATCGCTCTCTGGACCTGAGAAGAAAACTGCAATTAGTTTGCCAGGCCTGGAAAGTCAGCATAGGGCAGCAGGAACTATCATGCGTAGAGGCTAACGAATTATCTGATAAAATCATTTTGGTTACTAGCTAATTCGGCATTGCGACTGACTGTGGCTCGGCGGTCCCGGGCTCGATTCCCAGCGCGGGTTAATACTGCGCGAATCTTTCATGCAAATCTATCGATTTACATGTCATATAACTTTCTGTTGACGTCATATAACGTCCTGAAGCGTGAGAAATTGTTGAGAAATTACAGAAAAATCACTGAAATACCAGAGACAGGGGTGTCGGCCCAATGCCAGAAGCAGAGTGGTCCAAACTCGAACCCTGCGTACACAACTCTGCCTTTCACCCCTTCATTTCAAGACGGGTGTTTTTTTAACACGATAAAAATGTGAGGGCAACATTTTTGGGATGTGCCCAGGGTGGATCTCCAGGTGAGGAGATCCCTTGTAGTGGCGCGTCTCGGTCTGGGTTGAACTAGAGGAGTTATTAGCTCATCCGTCCATCATATGAAACGCAGCGCCCCCATGCGTGCGTGAACGCCTCCAACGCGGGGATAATAACGTTGCGCTGGCAGCATTAAATTCGCCTGCTATTAAGCCGGCCCGTACATCAAATCGGTTAACTCGTTCACCTCAAATGCTGAGCGGCGGCTACATGTAGGCCTACATACCAAAATTAATGTGCATATTTTTTCAAAGTCCATTTTTTCATTCGACATTCCATCCCTGACTTCGCGGGGATCCTTAGTGAGATGACTAACATCATATTTCTAAACACATGCATGCTTTTCAAATTATTTTCATTTGAAATCAAACTCATCTTTGTTTACTTACGACAATCCTGTACAATTTCCAATTATAACCAGAGTTCCGTTTTTATTATTTATATCCGATTTTCATTTATATCCATTTATATTCCTTTTATATATTTTCATCCTGTCCCAATTTGCAAGTCATTACTGGTTCATTTTTAATGAATCGGGGATTCGGGCTCCGATAAAAAGACAATCAACTCCAAAAGATGATAGCATCTTCTTTCACGGAACTTTCTTTAAGAAAGTATCATTTTAAATTGAAAAAATAATATTTGGCCTAGTCTGTTTAATTAAACGGGAGACATTTGACCAAAAATGTTGCTCGCGTTTCAATATAATAATACCTTTATTGCCTGTTCGGTGATCTTGGTCCCTCTTCCCTACTCCTGGTTGGAACAGAACGACGTATTTAAAATAAAAATCTAGGGCTTGTCCGTTAGATTTTGTTCCCAACTGGAAGAGCCCTTGACAAGGGGCAACGTATATTGCTCGCATTATCCGGATCGGAGTGCATCCATCCCCTGTTGAACTCTAAACTCTTCGACATGTGAATCTGATATTCAATGTTTGAACACAATAGCTTCCACTCTTGTCTTTCTCGAGTTTAAAAACATGGGACCGGTCGGATTCATTCTTTTTTTCTTTGGATGACCTCCAGCCCTCGCCCCGACTGCGCCGTTACCCGCATATATCCTCCTGGGACCTGAACCCAGATTAGGATCCCTAGCCCAAACTTTTACATGGTTTTGTTGCTGTATCAAAAATTCAAGGATTGAATATTTTTTTCTCAACTTTCTCGAGACGCGTTATCCCGGGGAGTTGGCCTGGCTTGTGCCACCTTCTGGTGGCGCTCCACAGAGAATCATTTGATTTGTTGCAGTTGCAATGGATCGATAATCGTGAAAATTATCGATAGTGCTGTCGATTGCTATTTTTTGGGCTATGTCACATTGGGATTCGACCAACAAGGTGCCACAAGCGGTCAGGCCTTCGAACTGGCGCGACGTTCAATTGAGATAGTTTTGAGTTTTTCAGGAGGATATAAAAACGGGTCAGCAACCAAACAAACTAACAGATAACACGTGCAGACGCGTGTAATAATAGACTATATGTGCAATCGCGCATGAATGGCCCAAAATCAGATACCGGAGAGGGACTCGTTGACAAAAAAAATGGGCTGGGGATCATTCCCTTCCCCAACTCGGCTCACTTCCTTTGCTCAAGTATTCAATATCTCTGAAAAGCAAGTCCGTGTTCATAAGTTCACCAACGACCATATTCTCCCCCCCCCCCCCCCAAGTATTCGATTCTTTCATGCGGATCACTTTTATTCGCCTCATTGGAAGTGGTGGAGGACGAGGCGGAGAGAGGGGAGGGGGTAGTGCAGATGTGGGGGGTAACGTGGTTTTCAAAACAGTTTGTGGGCGCGATTTTTGAATATGTTTTTCAGGGTTTGGCGAGTTTGTACATCGGTAAAAGCATTGTATCACGAACAGAGCCGGTTGAATGAGGCATCGTGTTTCACCATCCAGTTTTCGGGGGTCCTCCCCTATATCTCTTCTTTTTACAAGAGCCACCGAGATTACCTTTAATTCCTTTACCCTCCCCTCCCCCTCTCCCTCTCTCTCTCTCCCTCAACATCCACCTCATTCTATTCCCCCCAACCTTTTACACACTCTTCCATTTCTTGCTCCTACGAACGTGAAATTGGCCACTTGAGAGCAGCTCGCAGTCTTCTTTGTGTTCTCTTCAAAAATAAAAGAACTCGAGAAAACGTCTTTCAGACCGATATCATATTGCCAACGTTTTCGCGGTACATTTTTCTCTTCCTTTCCAGAATTTCTCTTCTTTTTCGGAAATCAACAATATTAATAAGCGTACATGTGTATTTCAAACCGGGGTTTATCTTCTCTCGAATTTTGTCTTCTTCACTGACTTTTTTTGTCAAACTCGTTGTCTCTCTTTCATGTACATCGTATATGTAGTCGTCGCATGGATGCGTCGTGCAAATGTAATCCCAGCGCTAATGAAAGAAAACAAAACCCCGTTTCCCTACGGAGTTGTTCACCCAAAGTGTCAAGATCACGGATTGTCGCTAGGGTGGCGGTTGCGCGACGCACCCTTCAACGACGAAAGCATTGAGGCGAGTTGCCGACAAAAACGGATAACCCGCGGTCTCCGTCAGGGCCCGAAGCAGCGCGGCTTCTCACATAGGATTTTTTTTGCGAATGTTGTGACGAGACGTGCAGGTGTTTTAAGGTACCTGTACCCCGCCTCGCTGCTTTTGTACTTATGCTGTAAAAGCCAATTGCTCGGTAAAACCAAAGGGACACGCCGCCGAATTTCCATCCCCACTCCTCGCCTCTCCCCACATAGCGCTTAAGGAACTTTTTTTTATATTTTTGTAATCCCCTGGCTTCGTTCGACATGGACGGACGCAATTTCCAAACGAATCATAAAAATTGAGACAAAAAACTGGGGGGTACCTAGGATCTGTTGCCTTTTTGTGAAAGGAACGAGCAAATGGAAATATTTTTTTGTATTTCCGAACGCTCGGTTGAAAACTGTGAAGTTCGTTTATCTGAGTGCGAAAATTAGAAATTGAAATTTGCTAATCTTCGCAAATATGTTCGTACATTTGATGTTAAAATAGGAATTCCATCTTTGCTTCTGACTGGTCATCCCCACCCCCTTGGGAGCTGCTTGCTGGTATATATTGTGATTGTAATTATTGTAATTGGCATATACAGAGGTCACACTTCTGTACAAGTGCTATTTTTCGTGTTCGATTCACCTCAATCTCTCTCCCCCCATTTTAATTTAAGAAATTTAAGCCTTTTGCAGAACAGACTCGTTGAGGTTTTTATTATCGATATTACGTTTGTTCTCCTTTTTATTTCATTGCAACTCTTAAACATGCTCTCTACGGGTTAGCGATGAGTCAGCTATTCCTCTATTCCGGAGTGGGTAGGAGACCCCCGCCACTAAGTCTAAGTGCTCACTTTATCCGAAAAACTAAAGAAGTAAATTTCAATTACCAGCAGCAACACTTGACATTATAGGACTTTTGCTGCCAGAAATTGCAATCGTGTTCGACTTGAGCAAAAATGTCCACGAATTTCTTGCTGAAAGGCGAACAATGAATGACTTCTCGTTCTCGAGAAAAGGCAAAACAAAAAACCTCAATCCTTTGACTGTAACGAAAAATCTTGCTCTGGAGTTTTTAGTTGGTTCTGGAATTACGAATCATTATCTGGCATAAAAACAGACATTTTTTATAATTATTGTCGAATTGCTTGTCAAATAAAATTTCACCAGTCATTTGCGCAGGGCCGAGACAGTTTTTAGGCATTAATTATAACGAAAAAACGAAAAATAGTTTTGTGGATGAAAGGAATCGGAAATCATCGTCCATCGATCGAGCCATGATTCCAACAAGACAGCCAAACGACACCCAGCTTCCACATACACTGTATCAGATACTAAAGGCTTTTAGCAGTTCTGAGTTCTTGTTCTTGTTGCCCTGAATTTTGCCATCGACTCTCCTAACGACGAAATTCGCAGCTTGAAGCTTCCGTCTGCAGCCTTTCCTCCTTCCTATCACCCATGTCCATATTCTCTAGACCCTGTGTCTATATATTTCTGTTGCAATTGAAATTGAGCTTCGCGAGCGCAGCGACATTTGAAGTTGATTCCAATTTCCCTTATATGAACAAGCCTCCAATTTCCTCAACGCGAAACTGAATTGAATGTGAGAAAAGTAACATTGTTCCATTACATTCCACCTACCCCACTCGACCGCTCCGAATTCTTCCATTTTGGGGACTGTGTTTGCCGTAACATTTTGCAAATACCTTGGAAAACCATCGAGGCGTAGAGAGCGCGCAAACGAGCTGAGGAAACGGCAGAATTGAACAGCGCCATTTTGGATTTTCTTGTTCCGCCAACTTCATGATTCCTAAATCTATTTGCGCTGATGCCCAGGGCGCAACCATCCCACAATCTAGACCCTGACTCCCAAACCTAAACAAGATTGATCCCTGGTCCCCATCCTAAGCTCCAGCCTAAAAGCCGAACGCCCCCTCCATCAATTCCCCCGAGCGACCGGCTGTGTGCTTCCCCCCGTCTTTTACTGCCATCAATGGGGGGGCCGAGACGGCATCGGGATGGATCAATTTTGTTTTTGTGCCCGTTGATGGGCGCGCTCGCGTCGGTTATAGAGTTGGGTATCCGTCCGTGGAATATATCGCGGAGGACCATCTCCGTGGGCGCCGTTCGTCAACAGCTTTTATGGCGCCGCGCAGCAGTCGGGCTGGCAAACAGGGAGGAAATCGCAGCTATACGAACATCCGTACTATATTTCCATCACATAAGACGCTGGCCGCATCGCATATAGCTCGCTCAAGCGTCGGTTATGCGCATGTCCGTTTCGAACAGGATTCGCGCTCACTCTCGATCTCGCACGCGAGTTAAGTAAATTGTCCTGGACAAACAAACCGGAAACCTTTTTTCCTAACTCTATTGTGAGGCGTAGTTATGAGGACTGACTTAACCTTTCCACAAACTACATACATCAGTAGTACAATACACCAAAATGTGCCAACAAGTTTAACTTTTTTAAAAAGTGCCAACAAGTTTAACCCTTTGTTTCAAGGCGAGTTGCTCGAATCTATCGAAGGTTTCTACAATTTCATATGAAATGTTTATCTATATATTGTCAATACATATTTCACCGCTCATTTGAAAAATCAAAAAATCATGGCATTACATGCAGTTTGGAATGCAAGATTATTTTTTTGTTGCGGTGCGAATTCGAGAAAATGAGTTAACGAGAAGAACGTTAGTTACGGTGCCTGATACCTACTTTTATTTTTTGATTTCAGCAAATGTGTCTAGACGCAAAGCAATTAATACACCAATTGTTTATATCCTTCATGAGGATAGAGGGCTTGTTTACTGCCATTGAGGCTATATCCACCTGAGACACGTTGCTCACCTTACGTGCAGTTTGGGCGGCGTGAACTTTGACATTCATTCTAAGCTGAGTGAGCCGAGCACGACCAATATAATGTCATTCATTTATTTTCGCAACAAGATCCTAGTCTACTTCGTCTGACATTTGGCCAAATAATTGAACAGTTTCGTTTAAGTTTCACACGAATGATCCGATCATTCCCAGACAACCGAACTTTTAAGATTCTGCCACATTGAGGTCAATTTATGGAACAGAAGCGCTTTTTCGCGCAATTCTTTTTAAATATCTGGATTTGTCATATTATTTACCGGCGTTACTTCTTGTAATCTGGAAAGACAAAACAAGAAACTCTACTCGTTACGGTCTCAGGAGGTAATCAAATGTTTCGTGACGCAAATGTTCCGTGCACGCATCGACCAAAAAGCAATAACAACAACATAATTTGTGTGCCGTAGACAACACATAAGAGAGGAATCGCGTTAGACAAGGCTTCCAAAAAGACAGGCGCGGAAGACAAAAAAAAAATAGAAACTCCTCTAGAAGTTGTGCTGAGAGCGGCCATCAACCACTCGCAGCGCGGCCATTTTGACGCCCTACAGCGGTTATTGTGTTTTTTATGGGATGTCTTTGATGTGACCAATGTTTGAACATTTGTAGCCAATGCCGCAGCGTCATTTTATTAGTGAGGCCCCATTTTTTCGTCTATCCGATGTAACGATTGATTTGCAGGCGACATTGCAACTAATGGCTGGGTCGCTGCCCCTTCGATGTTCGCAATCACTGTTTGCAGCTTGCCAGCAATGGCCGTCGTTGTGGCGTGCATGCACACGCATACTCTGTAGTACAGTGGACACGAAAATTACGACGACGAACGTCAAAAATAATAATTGCAATTGTTGTTTGTGACTGATTTCACCGAGAAATATCCTCATGTGAACCCGGGTGTGTGTGCGCTCGGAAAGCCATGGAAACAAAATATGACCCCCGCTACTTGGAATGCAACGTGGCGTCGGGTGTACACTGCAGTTTAGACGGCGTGAGTTTAGTGAACTTTCAATAAGCAGAACCACCTCAATCAACACAGTGGTCCATAGTGGTTGTTTAGTGGCAGGCGGTCACAGGAGGACGTGGACTGTCAGTGTTGGACCACATTGACATATCCTCACGCTCCTCCACAATCGGGTCACGTCTTTGGTCCCGACCTGCATTACGGGGAGGGGAGCGGTTTGATTGGGAGTGATGAGGGAGGGAGCAGGGGTGCGTTGTTATATGGAAGTTTGGTTGGGTGCTGTGGGTGGGTTAGGCCTCGCCCGTATTTATATTGAACGGTTGTAAAAGGTTTGGGGTCGCGGGCCGGAGCGCACACACACACTCTACAGACACAAACTCACGGACAGGGGAATATATGGAGGGTCATAACCGAAATGGAGGCGAGCTGGGCTATCGACGGGATTATATAGACGGCTTGTCGTAAAAGCGGGTTGGGTGAGGACTGGTGGGGGAGGGGTCTTCTTCCCTTTTTATGGTTATCAGTTGGGACCGGATTGTTGAGGTGCCCCTAGTTTGATCCTTTTTTAAAATTAATATTTCGTTTCGCTTTAATTACAGAAAAAAAAACATTATCGCCCCCAGTCATAATTTATTGTGCCTTCTTCATGTAGAGATAAGTGGAGACGAGCTCATGTTAATTTTCGTTCGAAGTGTGTGAAATTATTTTCGAGAAAAATATTTTTATCGTATTTTATCTTCTGTTCTCTTTTCAAGATTAAATGTCAATTAAGTAAGCTGACGTCTGAGGAAAGCATAAGTCGGGATATGCTTTTGTTATATTATATATTTTTTCTTCTTAAGGCTGACAGGATCACAGTTTCTGTAAATGTTCTTCTTAGTTCTTCAAAGTGTAGTACGCAAAGTTTGGCCAAGCATAATTGAAGAAATTGTATATTCCAATTACACCTCGCAATCCGGTCTCCTATCTTATCAGAACTTATCATTCGTTATGTCTTTTGCAGTGTGCATGGGCTTATCGCAACTGCCCTCTTAATGGTGAATGCGCCTCGCATATTATATACAACATTCAGATTGTATACAGCGGTGGCAGAACCAGATACGAGAGAGACCATCTTTATTTATATTAGGGACTCAGATATAGAAGAAAAACGTGGTCATTCGCACGGATTAGCACCGATCCGAATATTCTCCCTTGAGAGGTCTCTCGCATATTGGCTGAACATTTTCCCTACCCCCTTAAAGGCTCCTACACACATATTGTTGACGTTTCTCTATTTTTGGAACGTCTAGATGTTTTAAATAATATTCATTTATAAATATAACTTCTTATATATGTTTTTAATTGAGCAAATTAATAAATGAAAATTCAATAAGCTAAATGAAAGGGACCGATAAGATATACCAATTGATCCCCGATTGATGGAAAATTTACATCAATTCGACATTGGACGCCATGTTGGATCTCTCAACGAAACTTAGGCGGGACAACGTAGAGTAAATTGTTATTTCTTGGTATTTTTTAATTTAAAAAATCGTCTTGGATAAAGAGAATTTTAAACTAATTTTTAATAAAGTTCTTACAATTTTTATAAACTTACTTATTACTTATATAAACTTATAGATTACGCTTTTAATAAAGTTCTTACAGATTTCGTTCCTTTCGTAGTATTATTCATGTACCTCTCGGATTATGCCGCTTTGCTTTGTCTTAATTTTTAATAGTCAAACGGTCAATAGTCCGTATGGGAAGTTATTAAACTAACATTCATATATTTTGATTTTTCAAGGATGCCTGCAGTGCTGGGTAGGAACGGGTTAGAAAGGAACGAAGGAACGGGGCGCCCCCGTTCCATTTTGTTTGTAAATGAACTGGAATGGAACTCGTTCCATTTAAAATGAACTTGGTTGTATGAGAGATACACATCGCCAAAATTCCCTCCAGGATGTAAAGGAGTTGTTCGACTCGAGACGCGATAGCTGCGACACCAAGAGCAGCGCCATTCGAAACATTTGACGTGATATGAACTGCGCTGACATTTTTCAATCCACTTGCACGCATGACTTGCCAATGGCCCGGTAATATCTGATGTCGCTGTAATCCTCAAGATGCCGACGGCATTCAGCTGCTGGTATTATCGCATTGTGTGATCGTTATTTAATGACTCGGCTTAATAATATACGTGCATGGTTGACGTGGATATAAATTTGTCGGCAAAACAATTTCGGAGAGGCTAAGTCGCGATGATATACATTTTGGTAGTGGATCAACGGCACGAAAAAGATATGACATTGCGTTCAATGGCAAGGAGTCATGACATTTATTGTTTCGCAACAGTGAAACAAAAAATATAATGTTCTTGGAGTCTTTTTCTCTCATGCATTCGTGGCTCACAAACCGGAAGTATGTGAGACCAACTTCAATTTATCCTCCTTAGATCTACGTATAAATGCATACTTTTCTAGATATTTTGCAGTTTCGTGAACACAAATGGGAAAATTTTGTAATCCTTTTTTTTTTTTCAAAAATTGATCAAATCGTTGGTGATTTTTCAACATCCTGCGATCAGTGAACGCTCACGAATTCATTCAATTGCTTTCTTTGAAGCACGAAACAATTAAAAATTTCGACATGGAATGACCACACAGGTCAAATCATTGGTCGTCAAGACGTTGGAAGATCGGAGAAAAAGAGATCAGTTTAGGGTTGCTGGTCGGAATTCTGAAAGGAGTTGTTGATGTCGGGGAAATTATGTGTCCAGCTCCTATCAGGTGCAGAAGAAGGGACCACACTAGAATGGTTATTGAACCACAATGTAATCTCAAATCCAGAACCTGTTGTTCGATTCCCGGCCGGGGCTCTCGATTATTCGATCCCGAGGTACTGGTGAAAATGTGCCCCTCGCCAAGAGAGGTACAGAAAATTATGTAGTGTAATGATTACAGTGAAGGGATAAATAAAAAAATGTAATTGTAATGGGCAAACGATAAATAAATGTGCTCTGCTTCGCCTTCTAGGTGTTTTGCTAAGTTTTTTGTTGGCCGCTCGGAGGAAATTTTGATGGAAATTTATCTGTTCTTGACAAATTGCGTGTTGCCGACAAAAAGATTCCCCTCCAAGAAGAAGAAAAAATAGTCATCTTCAAAAAATGAGGTTCACTTGAGAGGAGATCTGTCCATCCACGGAATCGACGTCCCCCCTCCCGTGTTATCTATAGTCACCACTCCCCCTCCCAGCACCCCCATTTCCCCACCCCCACCTCACTGGCGGTTGGCAACAGCTTGTTGCTAACTGCAGCCGGAGAGCTGGAGCTCGCTCGCAAGCACATGCATGTGTCAGTTTTGTGTTGCTATTTTCGTTGGGATCAGCCGGATCAGCTATCGCCAAACAAAAGAGCAAAAAACACAGGGCATGGTTTTCGGGTACACGTAAAACTTGATGGCAAAGCGCCGACTTCACTGGAAAAATGTAAACAGAAAAAAATGGTTTGCCATCTTTTTTGCATCGGCTTTTGTTAGCTCCGTAAATAAACGCCGGTGCAGCAACGAAACTGATGCGCTTGATTTTAATAATAAACGCGCATTTGAGCAAACATTCGGCGGCGGCTCGTTGACAAACCTTCCGGAAGTGGTGTATGTGGGACGCCAGAAGCGATCCTAAGTCTAACGGCCGCATTTTAATGCAGTGGGCCGCTCTCATGGTTGACCAGGTCTGGTATCTCGAGTTTCAAAATGGTCACCGCAAATTGTACAAGCTTTATGACTTCTGACCTACCTAATGGACGTGAAGGTAAGGTAAAAGAGGACAATTACTCGGAAATTAAATCAGTCCAGCATATAGGAGATTGACAGTCAGATTTGTAGAGAAATATTTTAATAGCAACGATTTGGCATTTTTAATTTGAAAATTCAAAGCGCTTTCGCCATTCGATTTTTCAAATTTAAAATGTGCGTGCCCTTTTTTACCGAGCGAAGCGTTCGAAAATGCAAGTTGGGCGACACTATCGACTATTGATGGTGAATTGTGAGCTGTTCGATCAGATGTTTTCTAAAATTCAACTACTCAGCAATCGAAAATCAACGATTTTATGACATTACACGGAACTCTTCCAATTTTATACGATTTCCGTGCAATCATGTATTACCCCTAGTTATGACTGTCGACATAAGCGATTTCAACGTGGTGACGTCACGTCACCCGAGTTTTGAAGCATATTTCTCATACCTGTGAGCGTCATGCATTTTTTGATAATTATACATCGTCATCAGTTTATTCAGATAAAATGCTCTAAAGTTAGCCGCTGACGAAGCCATTTGGAAAATTTGACCAATCCCCAAAGGTCAAGAATGCTCCATTTTTTGTGTTGCCCCCAACACTATTTCATTTTACCTGACGACCGATCCACAGACGCGTCAACTCAGGGTCACATTTCGCTATTGGATCGGCGCACTGTCGGCAATTCCAATCGTGGCCTGTTGGGCCTGTAAGCAATGTCAGGAATCATCATCCCTTACACTTCAAATGACTGTGGATAGGATATCTACTTCAGCGCCTCACGTCACGAGGCCAGATATTTCTCAAAGCAAACAATATTCATTTTGAAAGAGTTGAGTTCGGAGGTTGAGTGCTTCCATGCGCCATCAATCTGACGTCAACGCATGGCGTTCTGGTGTCGACACACACTGTTCTAATGGGCACACGTCAAAGGATGTTGCGCAATATTTCGAAATATTTATGATCTGCACAGCCTTTCGTAAAGAAATGGGAGAGGAGGGAAATAGGAAAGTTTATTAAGTTTTATTAGAAAAAAAGTTCAGAAACACTTTCACACTGATCTCCGGAGCCCAGCAAAGAATCCCCGAAATGCTTGCTATGCCAAAAAAAAAATGAGTGGAGTTGAAATACAAGAGCTCATCAAGAAAGTTTGATAAATTCGGGATGGAGGCTGCAGGGGAGTGATTCTATAGACGAATATGGGGGGGATGGGTAGGAAAGAAAATACGTAGATGCCACAGACATGGTCGCCACCTGAGACCTCAACTAAATCAAGGAATATTTATTCTCTTTTGCGTATTCACTCAAATAGAATTCAATTCGAAAGAATATTAAAATTTGCTTCCAAATGGAGCACTACTTCCAATCTGCTAGAACGATGCCGCGATTCTTTTGGCGAAAAACCGATGCATCTTGCGAGACTTTAAACGCTGCTGTCTCTGCGATCTGTACTCCAGATGACTGCATTTATCTTTTGCACTGCACAGGATCAAGTCAAAAAGATCTTTTATCTATTTTTAAAAAAAAAAAAGTATGTTTGAAAGTTTTGTTCTAACAAAGTTCGGCAACTCTTTCACATTGATAATATTACGCTTTGTATTTAATTCGCTTTCACTGGTGTCCTATGCGTTCCTGAAATTTTGTTCACTGATAGACAATTTTGTATTTTTTTTTAAATAGTCTCATTACTCTTTTTTTGTATTTTCCTCAGTGGTGGATCAATTAAAATGTTCCCCTGGTGCGACAACTGTCAAAATATTAATTCTATGAATGTTTGTCCTTTCGAATGGCTGACTCGCGATATGGATCGAATGGATTCCACGCTGGAAGTTAAAAACGGCCACCCTAGCTGGCCTCCTGAAGGCACCATTTTAATCGATTTAATCGCTGGGTGGTGGTCACTGACGCTTCTCAAGCATCTGGTTAGATGCACCTCCGTTACCACGAAGCTCGTTTATACATATACCAATTGCGTGGTCAGGGCCTGAGGAGGATTTTCGACCAAACGGGAGGCTCCGACAAGCGCGCTCAGCTATTTCGCCAGTATGTGTGCAACGTTAAAAACAATATATCGGTCGTACATAAGCCCCGTGTTTGTCATGTCGAAGCGATGTCAGTTGACATCGCGACGTTTCGTTCCCCTGAACCGCCAAACCCCCACCTCAACGGAATTCCACCTTTTTGCACTGCCGGGGTTGGGGGCGCGCAACCGCTCGCATTATGCCGAACTCCCTAAAATTCTGAGGGACGCAATGTTGTAACCTCAATTCACATTTGAAAAAGATGGCTTCACTTAAGAATGGCGTTGCCCCCCAAAGGAGCGTCAACTAATGAAGAGGTGGCACAGAAATGAATGAATGAAATTTATAAAAACTTAATTCTAATATATTTGCCTGACATGTTGCAGAACCCCTTGTATTAATATTTTTGAAGCAGTTTTTGAGGAGTTTTGTAGTAAGGAGGGTTATGTACATGTCTGTTAAAGTGCTGTTTACCCTTTATCGATGTTCAAAATGCGCATCCCCACAGACAACTCCATTCACGCGACAGTACGACACCCAGGGTCCTATGGCGCAAAAACGAAGGCGAGCCGAGAAATGTCCTCTCCGTAACAAATTGACTGTCAACCGTTCTTCACTCGTCTCCTCCCTTCACGTACTGCGTGCACGTCCGAGAGAAAACGCTCTCACAAGCGCATGTTTTCGAAAATTCCCTCTTCCCCTCCCTCATCCCCCCACACCGGAGAGCCCAGGCCTCCCCTCCCCCACACCCCTCCATTAAGGATGGGCGATAGTCCAAAAATCGATCGGTGACACTATCTTATGGATTGGTTTCAGTTCTAGTTGACAGTTTCCAAAGTGCACCTACTTGACGCGTTTTATGTGTTTTCTGTGAAAATGTATCCATTCAGAAACACAACACGTACAAGCATTATCTGTGCATCCCCCAGTGGCGCAATTGGTTAGCGAACGGTACTTATATGACAAGCATTATCTACATGTGCGTGGATATTTATATGTATATAGGAAGGGGTGAAACCCCAGATTGCTGCAAATCGTTTTCTCTTGAATTGAGAAAATAAAGGTTTACTAGA
>JAQGBY010003147.1:0-20244 GCA_034698785.1 Mycogona germanica
CCTGTACTCGTGCAGAGAGCTCTGTAAACAGATTCTTCGAACTATTCCTAGACAACGAACTATTCCACGATTCAGCGATGACATTACCGAATTATTATTGGTGGGAATACAGGATATTTTGGTGTTATCCGAAATAGTTGACGCTATACTTTCGAGTACGCAACTTTTTATGTACTTTTTAGGTACAGCATATTTTTTTTATGAGTGGGCTTATCGTCTCACAATTTGCTCCGTATGAGTTCGAACGCCAATTCTCTTGATCCGGATAAGCAGGTGTTTTATTCACTAGACCATCAGAAAAGAGATGTGCCGGCCGTGAATGGGGGAGTGGAAAAGAACGACAGTTCATCTATATACTTTCGGCGCCACCTGTCAGGAATGAAAGCCATGTGTAGTTTCATAGAAGAATGGTGATCGTGTGATCTTAGCTGCTCATCTGATTCTACTTATGGACTTACAGCAATGCTACTTATGGAATTATGGCAAAATGGCGCTCGAGCAAATAACAAATTCGTAAATATCATTGTTGGTTGAAACCTATTGCAAATTGTGCGGGGTGGTTTGAAAATAATTAAAAATTTAATTTGTTTCTTGTAGTGAGAGCACCTTAACACGTCTATTAGAAAATCGTGTAAAAGAAAATAGCGCAGCTCAGTTCTACTTGCTGATTAATAAAATCTGCTCCCAGAAAAAGCAATTTCTCATTTTTTTCCTTCTCTTTCTTTGATATTTTCGAATTGTGAGTGTTAGTCCAATTGTCACTGCCCTTTCTATTGCGGCTTGCATGTGAGAAAGCATTAACAAATTTTCGGCTTCAGCGCTTGTCTTAATCTTGCGGCTTGTCTGTCGAGCATGTCGAGCGCGGACCGAGCGGATTGACCTTGCGTGATACCTGTTTTATGCTCGGCAAGTGTTTTCTGTGTTTCAAAACTCGGGCAATCGAGTTCATACATGTTTTGCCTCCTCCCCCCCCCCCCGTTCCTATGCCGCCATTATGAAGTCCTGACAGTCAAATTAATTGTAGGCCTTTATGTGATAAACGTTTAGCATGTCTCATCGTTGTTTTCGGCTAAGCAAATTTCGTTTGTCCTTTTTTTAATTATATATTTTGCCACATCACCATACGTCACTGTGTGATGGATTTGGTGCATAAAATGCAAGTTACCTACAGCAGTGGTTGGAATACTTCACGCCCACCATCTTAAATCGCTTTTGTAATTCTTTAATTACTTTGTTTAATTCTGATTTTGTCATCTGCAAATATAGATATATCAATGGAGAAATTACATTATACTTGCCATTGTAGTTGATATTGATGGTGTAAATTAATTTGTATGTTGTTGTATTTTGACGTGTCAATGAAAATTAAAACGGAATTTAATTTAATTTTAATTTCTTTTGAATAACAAATTAACTGCCGCACTTTCATAGTTCAAAATTTCGCTGTGGAAAATCTGTTGCACAGTGTTAAGCGATCTGTTACATAACACAATATAGAAATTGAAAATAAAATTCGTTAAATCCATGAGTCACCTCGTCAAACAATGGTCAAACAACAACTGCAATATCACTGATCACCGCCGTTTGCCCACCACTGGAGTACACAGGTATACCGCATGTGCACTCGTGAATAACCCGTCGTTAATTATGTTGATGTTGTTTAATTTAAAGCCGTGCATGAAATGGCCGAATGAGTGCTAAGGAACGTGGCGTGATCAAGGAGGCAATGGCGGTAGAAATTTTGATTTCCTTTGTGTGTAGACGAAACTTATATTACGTAGTACTCGAATTTATGATCCTCAGTCCCTGGTGTTCCGGTCATGGACTTTCCAAAAAGTTAATGAAAAATGGATTCGCCAAAAAGTGATGATGAATTCAGAGCAAAGATATTTCCCTCGCAAGGCATGTCTGAACCGTAATTCAAACAAAATATACCAGGGCTTAATCTTAAATTATCTGCTGAAGAGATATTAATTTTATAACTAATCCTGCGTCGAGAAGGTTCAGTCTGTCGTTTCCATTCCTCCACTTTTCAATATTTAAAAGTTTCTGAATGTCTCTGACTGCTATGCTATGCTATGCTTGAGGAGGTCCTTCCATACAGTGTCGAATGTCTCCGGACAGTGCTAAAAATGTCGGCCTTGGCTCAGTCCAGAGTGGACAGTAGGCCAAAAACGTCGCGCTTTCAATCATTAACTAAAATGTCTTCGTATAAAAAATAAAAATAAATAAAAAATGGGGGATGGGGGACTTTTGATCTCTGTACCTAATGCACCCAGAAACACGCAGTACGCATTACGGTGATTTTGGCACTTTCCTGAATCATATCGTTGCCAGTCTCCAGTAAACCGTCGTTGAAAAAATCAGCTGCTCTGAGAATCGAACCGTATACCCTTTAATTTACAACAGTGCGTCAGTGACGGCCATCTCGGTTATATCGCGGGTATGCAATTTCCGTTGCCAAATTGCATCATTTGGCGAACTGTTGTAGAAGGAAGTATACTGGTATTTCTATTGGCATTTTCAATGGACACGTTACACGTTCTGTATACGTATAGCTTTTCAATGAAGGCGTGTTACTCACATCTCCATGTGAAATCCAATTTGGAAAATTATTCTATCAGCACTAACTATAGACTGGGCCCATATATATTGTGTGTGTTTTTTTAAACAGCCATTCGTTGCATCAGCTGTGAGCATGAACTTGAAGACACCCGGAAATTATTATCAAGGTTCGCAGTATGTTGCAAGTATGTTCACTCCTCAATATTGGCATATAGCCTTTGTAGATAAAGCGCTATCTTGTGGCCTGCCAATTACATTGAGCATATTTTCGACTTATGTGTAACTTGTTTGGGATCACTCAAGCATGCAGGATAAGTCATTATTCAGTAGAATTTGGAAATTATTTATGCACTAAATTCGACAGTACGGAGTAATTCTATGTTACAAACTGAATTTATTTTTTATGAATGGATTTTGTTCGGAAACGTTTTGGAAAAAAACGTCAGCAGATTGATGACGTGGGGGTTTGCAAATACAGAAATTTAATAGAAATTATTCATAACTGGGAAAATATTGGCAAAACCATGGAATGGAATCTGAAAACATCATTTCGAAGTGCAATTTATTGTACCAGAAGTCCGACGAGGATAAAGGATCGACGCCCTGCTTAGATGGAAAGTAATTAAAATAATTTAATAAATCATTACCCGGTTGATCGTTCGGCAGATGAACGGTGCGGGTCTAAGGTTATTTCGCCTATATTCAACCGGAAATCACGGTATCTTTCCTCTATCCTTTTTAAGTTGAAAAAAATTAAACTGCTCAAACCTAGAATTCACAAGCATTCCTTACTGCATCACATAGGTTAGGGCTGTGTTTCGTGTCAATGACCCGAGAACAACTGCAGTCCAAGGAAGAGAGTTCCTCTCATGTGAGTACTCGGCTTGCTTGATTGCGGTGGGCTGGACCCACCACTGCGTTTATCACCACCTCTGGCCAATTTTCCAAGAAACGTAAATATACCGTATATGCGCGGCGAAGAGGGCTGTCCTAGGGATAGTATACACTATTTCGGGTATATGGTGTCGTCCAAAGTAATAATCAATAAAAAATATAATATTGGGAACGTATCTGTCGTTATATTGGCATTCAGTCCGGGGCCCTCCCGGTACAACATCAAATTATTTTAGTAGAACGTGTATCCTGAAGACGTTGGTGGTTAATTTATAATTTTGCCTTAAAGTTTCCGGATCCTGTCTGTGCACGTATGGGACCCGCCAGGGCGCTAGATACCACGCTCAACCTTGAAAATAAGAACCTAATTACATTCACACCATGTTTGAGAATGGCCTTATGCCTTCGATGTTGCAGTTACTCACTAAATATAATTATTAAAAAAATATATATATATAATTTTAAAAACCATGGGGGTACATCTATAATGCGGTTGACTACAGTTTATTGGAATTTTTTTTTAAAAGGCGAATGTATTAACAGCTGAACGCAACCCCTAACATTACACTTCTTCTCTATAGATCTTGAGTCTGGACGTATTTGCCTTCGATAACTCAGTCTAAGACTTAACTTCTAAAGAAATGGACTGGGAATCTGCAGCATCAGTTTCTACACTGGCACGAAATGTTATTAATTCAATGAATCCTGATAGCCTTAAGAGGATACAAAGTGAATAAAACTATTTTTACGATTGTGTTCTGTGTATTATATGGAAGGGAAATTACTAGTTCATCATAAGTATATAGTAAAAAATATTCGACAACTATTACACAAATAGAAGTCATTAATGACTCCCTCTATGGTCGTAAATCAGACATTTTTTATTGCATGTTATTGAGGACATCTATTATTTGTCAAATGAATATTGGAATCATTAAGCCGATTAACGATTGCTAAGCTAATTGCGCGAGATCAATTAATGTCTTGGCATCTCCAATGTGGTCGAATTGTCGTGATATTCGAATATATATTTAAAATTGAATATGATCTCATAGTCTATCAGATTGTCTCTGCACAAAAATACTTAATGTCATTAACAAGGTCCGACATAGAAGTTTTTGAATTAGTATCAGCCTATATTCTTTTACAATAATTTATTTATTGAAATCTTATGTGATTAATATAAGTAATAGTTATTAAGTTTCTGCAATTTCAACAAGTTATATTTGTTGCCGCAGTACGAAATGAATGTTTAACGACTACCAACTTCATAAAAGTTCGTCAAAGAGTAAATCCAATTTCAATTTGTTATATGGTTTGACTGTTCGGTTATAGGCTAAAGTGAAATTCGATATTATCTGTACTCCAACTTTTTCATTTTTAATGCGTGTGCATCTGTAAAATTGATCGTTTACTTGTGGCCTTCTTTGCACCGCGTGAAGTGTGGCCTGGTTGTTGTGCTAACTACGAAATCGAAAAAACATAGTGACCGCTGACCCATACATGCATTGAAGCATTATTAGCTCTTCCTGCCTAGCCAAGCATAAAATATTGAGCACTGTCGAACATGCCCTTTGAGATTGCAGCTAATTTCTTGCACAACCTAGTACTCCTTTACCCATAGTGTCGTGTGGTGAATTGCTCGCTTCTTTCGGAACTAATGTATTTTTAAATTATTATTAATCAAATTGTTTCAATAAATATAAAAACGATGCAAATTGCCCCCCATCTCGCCAACAAAGAGACAGATGTGTTCTAATTATATATTTTCCATTTTCCTTTTTGCACTTTTCTGTAGTGCATTCTAGCACTACAGGATTTTCTATCCCTTCAATCAATCAATATAAATCAAAAATACCTTGTCAAAGATTACTCCACTTGTTTCAACGTGCCTTTTTTGAATCCTCAAATTTTATTAAACGATACGATTGGATCCGTGCGATCTTAAAATACTATCTAAAATTAGACTATCAATAGTTTAGGCTCTGTAAATGGACTTTTTTGAACGCACAGTCCTCCTGATAATAATGTTAAGGCTAATTAACCATCGGTAGCTTACATTCTTCAATTTTTCATTCGAATGTTCGGCTGTACATGTATTTATGAATTGCCTTCGCAGCAATGAGCACAATTGGGATACGGAACATGAATCGAACAGTAAAAACTATTTCGTTCACAAGCGTCGGAAATTACGGTATCTACGCTTAATTATTTCTGACATGTCCTTTTCCCCTACCTCAACCTCCATCACTTTCTTTGTATTCGCATTTTTTTATTTTCACGGCCATCTTTTCCATCGGCATTGTGCTTTTCCCTCCTGACCCGTGGCCTCTTCCCGCTACTCATCAATCCATGTTTCCCCCCCCCCGCCTTCAGCCACCCCATGCTCGTCTACCATTTTCAATTCCCTCCACTCCTCCTCAAGGTTTCAACCATTCTCAGAATCTCCTCACCTGTATCTCTTTGGTGTTGCATTTTTTTTAAATAATAGCACTTGTCGAGACGTTATTCGGTCGAGGACTAACGCGCGTGCAGGCGTGCTCTCTGTTGGCCCAAGATCGCTGAGGTTGTTTGGAGGAGCGCTATTCTTAAAACACACATCTATAGAACTATTTAACGTTCACAAACGAAATATTCAACTTGAGTTTTTCATTACGATAACCAACGGTAGTCAGTATCTGAAGAGCGGTTAAACTTTTGAAATGTTGTAAATAGACTTTTGTAGTAGTGGTTGTTTCATTTTGGCCGAATAAACTCGCCCCAACTGTGGCGCCACTCGGTCTGGCGCGATAAACCTATGTGAATGGCAGAGACACACGTTTACAGAAAACTGTCCTGATCAGTGAAGGAGAATAGAAATATTTGAAAAGCGGTAAATTTGGACTGTGTTTTTGTAACTATGACTTGCACAGCCGACATTGAGCAAACTGCTGACGGCGCGTCCATGATAAGTAGAGCTAACAAGGTAGCCTCGCATCAAGCGCGGTAGAAATGGGAGCTAATTGGAATTCGTGATCTCATCCCCATTTTCTTAGACGAAATTACTATTTTTTTAAAGCGGATCTCGGCTACAATGGAAGCGAATTGACTGACTTGATAGACGGCGGACGTTACCTAGCAGTATCCAGGGTATGGCGTGAAGGCAGCAGGCGTGCGGTAAATTCTGTGTGAATTACCGACTTAAGCATAGCGCACATTGTAGGCGGCGCCGGGCTGGCCTGAACTGAGCCGGGGAAGTGCGTTGTATTCGTTTCATAGCATAGAGACTTAAAAATTAAATTAATTCGGCATGAAAAAAATTATTTTGGATTCGTACATATATGATCGAGTTCGTATGATTCTATGAGCTAATCAACAGATCCATACCATTTGTTTGCACGCAAAACACTAGAAACAAATACAGTACCTGGATATATCCCATAGTGCCCCACCCCCAACAGAGAAGGAGGATGTGGGATCGGATGTTGGCGTTTTGCTAAAGTGAGTGGGAGCCGCGAAGGTCACATAAAAAATAAGAGCCAGTCACAGTCTATTAGGTCTGGTAGGGGGAGGACAAGAATGTCCCACCTGCTCCATCTGAGACCCCGCGTCCAGTCTTCTGAGCAGCTACAGTCAAATTCGACTTGTCGATGAGTCAAAAATGGGGTAAAGATGCTCCGGCGTGCTCGCCAAACCCGAGCCACCAAACGGAGCATCCGTTAAATCCTCTGTTCCAAACTCTGCGAAATACTCAATATCGCTCATTTCGTTATTCTTTGTGGCATTTGGTGATGTCAACCTTCAATTGTCGCCGCTAGTGGCGCAAATTAATCTCAAATCCCCGCTAGAAGTCAAAATAGAGTGTATCATTGATAGTCTCCCGTCTTCGATGTTCAACAACTGCAAGAAACTAACTGGTCCTAGTGTTGCTCACCTCTTGAAGACATCATAATTACAGTTGCACACAAAGTGAAATTTTGGTATTCAATTTCGTAAAAAAAAGTAGAGAGATGAACAAGGCTCAGACTTCGGAGACTTGCTTGGTTCAGTGGTCGTGTCCAACTGTTGTGTTCGCCATTTGATGACCGCCATCTCCGTAAATATTTTTTTCTTCATTGACTTTCGCCAAACGGTGACAAATACATGTCGTTAATTACTTTCCCACCAGGTGATTATTATTTTTTTTAAATCCAATCAACTGTAGTCAACCGCACTACAGGCGTTACGTACCCCTGATGATGCTTAGGCACTGCGCGAGGGGTAATAATTATATACGACTAATATTTAATGAGGAGGCACGATATGAAACATATGACACTGGACACGTTATGCAATCGGTATGGCACCGTTCGACTGCATCGAACTTTGATATTCTTGATGCTTTTTTTGTGAAATATCCGACATTCGAGTGGTCTCAGGAGGGTAGAAATTTGTCGGATGTTCGAGCCCACCCACGGTTTTGTGTGAAATGCGGTGTTTTTTGTCAGACCTTGTTAGTATCAGCACTCTAAATCTAATTTTTATCGCTGCCGATGGCGGTAAGCGTGTAAGAGACTTTCTCCTTCAGAGTGAGATGGGTAAAGTATTGGTGGTGAAGAACAGCTTAAATGTTCCATTATCCTTGTAGATGACGTTACTGTCTACGAAATTACGTGAGACCCTTTATAGTGGTATTGTAAGAATCAATGTATTGTATATTCAGCTATCTTTGTCAGCTCTGTGATATCTAATAGTATTATTCAAGTGGAATCTAAATAAAACGAGTAACGTGTACGTGACGTTACGTGACGTAGTGTTGATTTCACCGTTTCATCATTTCAACATCATGACGTTCTCAGGAGGTTTTGTGACAGAGGTTTTCATCAAACAGTTTCATTCATCATTGTTACTCCTAAATGCTTCTACTCGTAGATTAAAAAACGAAAATATATTAACGCATACTGTACGTGAATATATGATAGCATCTATAACTTTCTGCTAATTTTATCTTACCTTATTTTTAAAGCTTGCTACTTCACTTAGCTACAGTTAACGTCATTCCTAAATTTTTCTAATCATAATGGCGAAACAAAAATCTTGTTTTTAGAAACATTATATAAATGGCGTCCGGTCTGAGACGCTATATTTGGTAGTTGGCGTGAGGACGGCGGTTTTCTATATAATCTACATTTGGCGTGCTTGTACACTGTAGTGCATATTCGCATGTCCGCATATTCTTATGTAGGTATCAGTAGTGTCGCCTATATAACCCGTGCTTGCCAGTCACTTTGACAAAGAATGCTGCCGGAGCGAAAGCGAATTGTGTTCCGAGGCGTTGATACGTGTTTGTGTGTGGGTTCAGTCGTGGATAATTAACAGGCAGATGACAGCGAGTTCACGGTACACAATAGCCATTAGTGAGTCCATCAAGATTTCTGGAGTGCGTTGAGCGCTCAACGACACCCGACAGCTCTGACTAATTGTTCTGTTGTTGTCTGGCGACGTACTTGGCGGTCAGCAGTCTATGCTACCGGGATATCAGATATACAGTGTGCTGGTATACCTGTAAAATTCATCGGCTAGTTTATTATTTTTAAGGTAACGCATTTTAATTCAGGTATCATTGGTGGGTTCTGCTAGAGTTCGCTCAATTGGTTTTCAAGATCATATGTTTTTCAAAAAATAAACTTTATCATTTAATTGTTAATATATTTAAATATTATTCTTAACCACTCTCATATTTTTTGTTGTGCTTCAATTAAGATCTGTAATTAGTTTATATAGGTCATTTCGTCAGATAGAGGAACTATTTATAATATAAATAAAAGCCTTTGTCATTTAATCGCAATCTACAGTAGTTGTAAATTTTAGTTGTTTTTAATGGCCCTGACAATTAATTTGGATTACCATTTTTTGCTTAGTCGACATATTTAATATTTATTTTTTAATTCCAGATGTTTCACTCATCAATAAGAGGGTTTCGTCGTAGAAGCAAAATTAACAAATGCATACATTCAATTACAAAATAGTGTTTTTATTGTAAAAAGCATTATAAAAACACTAAATAAAATGTAAAATCGAACCTCGTTTATGACTTATTTCACATCACATCAATAATTTGTACATCATAATATAAATTCGTAAAAACAATTTCGTTGATATTTGAATTTTATGAAATTGTAGATGGCAAATGTTGTTCACATTCATTCTTCATATATTCGTGCATAGAGCATATTGACCACTATTTCTGTAAAACCCAACCTGTTTAATTAACACTTACAGCAATCAATTATGGCAAAATTAAAGTATCACCACCCCATTTTATACAAAATTCCCCAAATTACCATGCCTATTGCTATTCACGTTAATTTGCAACATAAATTCAAGATAATGTGGCACCAGAACCCTCTGTTTAAGAAACCCCCAATATACAAGATGAAATGAATTTTTCGTAGTTGGGCTTAAACTCGTTTTTAGCAATTGTAAATCACGTATCTCATCATGAAGCTTTATCAGTTTCCTTGTTACTGAAATGGGTTCTTTCTTTAAAGGACATTCCCAAGCATAAAAATAACTTAAAATACATTATGACATGAATAAATAAATGTTTTCAGAAAATAAATAAGTAGATTCGCAATAATGCATATCATTCAGACTGGGACTCGAAAAAAATCTGATTTTTAAGCGAAATGGCGAATTTGTGAGTGACTCAACGGCAAGACAGGCATATTCGTAGCTATATTTTGAAGCGCATGATTTTCGGCGGCTCGAAGATCGGGAAAATTGGTATTTTACGTGTAGGATTCGTAGGGTCTTTGGTATGGCAGATGAATGCACTTCTGGGCTAGCTTGCGGCTGCGTCGTCCCCAGACGAACATGCTGAGACTGAAGACAAGCGCAATGATCACCACACCGAGGAGAATTCCAAAAGTGAGAATCATTCGTGATGTGGAAATGCATGTGGTGTTTTCGTCCCACTCCCTGGTTAGAACATCATCTGCGAACAGAATTATTGACAGGGGAGAGAATTAGAAACAACGGGAAATGAGACATGTTGAAGGATTTACACCTCCGTGGGAGTACGGGTGATCGATGGTCTCCCAGAGTTTGGGAGCCACTGAGCACTGGATGCGCCAGGGTCGTCATGAGGAGCCTGAGCCGACTGACCCCCGACACACCTAGTAATTTTTATTATTATTTACTGTAGGAGTTTCTGTACCTCTCTTGGTGACTTGGTTTCGTCGAATACTTTCTCTGTATAGCTGGTTGCAGACAATAAAAAGTCGTTCTTTTACCATTGCAATTTCGCCTCTTTATTACTAGCAATAGTTTAGCTTGAGTCACGCCTTTTTTGTCTTAGCAATTTTGGTGTTGTTTCCATCTTGGATTAACCTTAAAGAGTCTACTGCGCAGTTGGTGCGTTCCAGCCCTCGGATTTCATGAAAGCACCCTATGAATATTTAAAATTCAATTTCATTTCAGGAAGCTAGGGCTACAAAAATGACCGATTTTGTATTTCATAATGGAACGCCATGGTTTCGATGTGAAATCGTGGCTCCATAATTGAAATGCTTTTGCTTATTCTAAGATTTTTTCAGAATAGTTCATTTGAATATCATGACGTCTTTAGCCTTACCATGAACGCCATTCATGGATGACATCTACAAATAATACTCCTTTGATCAAAATTCATCATGGAATGTGTCTTAAGACAAAACTCCATACAAAACGAAATATATGAAGGCGTTTTAAAACAATAGCCTGCAAAGTCTTAAAAATTAAATGAAACGCTGATAATCAGCACGTAAGGCGTATTAAAATAAAATCCCTTAAGAAATCTTAAAAATTAAATCTTGAAAATCATTAAGGAATGAGTGTATATATTTCCGTGGCATTAAAGGCGTCGTGGTACTAGTAGTTACACTAGTAGTATAGTACTAATGACAGGTACACTAGTACTAATAGTACTATAGTACTAATGACAGGTTTTACTTTTTTCTTTTTCGTTTGCTACATCTTTTTACATTACCATGCAGCATTATACGAGTGTAGTTATACTGTGTTGCTTTCGAGTTCGTTCTAGACATCATTATGTTGGAGAAAAAATATCGTCATAAAGAAACGAGCCAATTCGTTGGAAAGAATTGGTTGAAATATAGAAAAAAGTTTGCGGCCATGCATTAATAATTTTTGCATGGTGGAAAAACGTTGAGAAATGGTAGAAATGGCATGGCAGTGGCAGGGTAATTCCATGCCACCGTGCTTATGTGGAAGCTTGAGCAAACATGTAAAATTTCAATGGCATATTTTGCGGCTTCTCACGCAAAACGTTTCATATTTATATGAAGGTCGATAGTTTGTTTGACACTCGGTTCTTGGTATTCTTCAATCATAAAAACTTGTCTTCATAAAAACTTGTATTTTCAGAAACATAGATGTTGTACGGTTTCTGACTATCTCATTTTAATCTGTACTACTTTGAATGTATGAAATTGTGGTTGTTATTTTGCGCTGGTGCTTATGCCTGTCTCAAGGACAATCAATAGAAATATGGAAAGTGTACAGAAAAAATGTGGATTCATGGTAATATTGCCTAGCCTCGCTACCTTACTTAATGTGCATCTCATATCGTACAGGCACCGGTTCCACGGCATTACTTCCATTTTCGTACAGTACTTACTGGTCATAACAGTTCTAGGTAATTGGTTCTTGGTTCTAGTCACTATAAGATATCTGTTGACCGAAAAATCGAACAAGATTTCCATTTGAAATGTTTCGAGAAAGTGTCCGAAATGAAAAAATAACAGATGCCATGCAATTACAGAGTATATTGAGCGTCTGTACTGAACGAAAATTGACGCACGCGAGTTCGAGCCTGTGTAAAGGGAAACAAAAACATTTCATGCAGAAATTGAAATAGCAGATTACATTTACATTTATTTTTTAGTTTTACATTTTAATTTTTTTAACAATTTTGTTAGCTTGTTAAACAAGTTTGTTGTTTTGTTTAAGTTTCGAAAGTCCAGTGTGACTCCATTCCTTCTCTGGAAACACTTTTAGGAATCTTTTTGTACCATATTTTTTGTTTTCACGTAAACATTTCATTGCAATGCGATATTCCTAAGTAAACACCATTTTCGATGCTCTCGATGGTTGAGTCCTATTATGCGTGGCAAATTTGAATATCGACTAATTAAAGTAGAAAACTGCAAAACTTCATCTAAATTGAAGCATTTACGAAATTTTAGTAGGGGTGCAGGTTCTGTGCTGAACATATGTGCAAGTACGATTTAGAAAAACAAGTTTACCTCGATTCAGTTCATCCATAGCAACGCCATCCAGTTCTATTTGTGGGGCCCTCACTTCGAAAGCATTGAAGACATCGACCACATCTACAATGGAACCGTCCTTCGAAGCCGCCGGCCATTCTTCCTTCGTGTAGCCCCCGAAAGACTCCGAAAATGGCCTCTGCTTGAATTGTCGTCCTTTCCGTGGCATGCATGGCGTTTTCTTAAATGATGGGACACAGATATCCAAGTAAATTATCCAATGAGGATATAGACAAGACGTATTTTTGATAATAAAAGATTTTTCTTAGACTAAAGCGGTAGAGAGACATGTTGTACGATGGCCCCAATTCTATATTTATTATTATTACTCGATCCCTGTACAGAGTATAAGCGTATCAAAAAAGGTACAGCGGATTCGCGCCAATTTTGTCGTCATTAAAGTTCCAATAAATAACGGTCTGATTAAGTGTTTACAAATAATCTTTACTTGGTTTCGTCACATCGATATTTCATTATGCATGTGGACATGATCGACATGCAGGTGGACCATGAAAAACGTTATTATCGTAAATTTTCGGTCACATTTCCGAAACGTTATTTTGCATCTTTCCCACAGTTCTTTATGACCCGGCTTTACATGACCCGTGGGATCCACGGTCGGAATTGTTAATCTAGAGTGCATTGTGCTTTTTGACATCTACGATAGGTGGCATTTACGTTACGTTACGTATTGTATAGTTTCGTTAAATGAGACTGCCCAACGCCACCAATCACGTTTGCAACAGAGAAATCAAATAAAACTGAAAAGTGTGACCCGTAAATCCAGGCAATCCAAACGCTAAGAGAATATAACAACTCGGAAATACATTAAAACCGTATGCATCATTCGCCCGAAGACAAGTGACCCGTCCGGTAGTGCACTTACCTGTGGGCACGCCCGAATGCAGACAATGACTTGGCATTTCAAATGTAAATTGTCCTTGTCTGGAAACTTGAATGCGGCGAACGGTGCAAAAACGAATTTCAGGCCTGTTCTAGAATTTACTTTTTCTTGGAGCACAGGCATGATAGAACTTTCCACAGCACAACTGCAAAAATTATTGATTTAAATTTTATCATGGTCATAACACCTAAGACATTCGACCTTTCAAAAATGAAATTATTAAGCTTAAAAAGTACAAACAATTGGTGCGATACATATCAAAAATGCATTATTTTCGATAAATTATTATTTTGCGTCATATTATTGCGAAGGTCGTAGCTTCTTCAGTGATTTTTAACGATAATAAAACTTCTTAAGTTAATTTAAACGATATGTTAATTTAAACCAACGCACCCACGCTCCGTTGCCGAAGAGGATGTTTAAATATTGAGTTTGAGTGGTAGAGAGTACGAAATAGGCAATTAGCATTCATTGAAATAATATTTATTATTGCTTGTTAATGTTATAGACATGTTGCATACCCGTTTTCATCAATAAGTTCCTGTTGAGCGTCTCCAGATCCATCATGAGCCACGCAGTTGACAACTTTCGTGGCCAATCCGGCTGCTCGTGAAAAAATATAAAACCATTGCAATCTTATAAAGTTGAGCGTGTGCTCATTAGTATTTACAGAGTAGCACAAATCAGTCGCGTAAAATTCATTGTAAGATCTAATAATTAGACAAATAAAATTTAGAGAAATATTAAATATGGTTTCTTTTAAATACATACTTGAAAGTTAGGTGGTTTTCAATTTGTGCGAAAGAAAGCATAGTGATAGGCCATTTTTTAAAGTGCAATTCAAGAGATGAAGGAAGATGAAGGAAGATGAAGGGGTTAAAGCCAGAGTGATATAAGTTATTTTTTAAAATTTACGAGTGAAGTCCAAAAGTTATTTTTGATTTCTTAACATTTAAATTGAAACTATTTAATATTTCGTTTTTTAATCACAACATAGTTTGGCAATAAAACTTTATGAATTGCAAATTGGCCGACAACTGTTATTTTATATCTTTCTGGATAGAGATTACATTTTGTCGTTTGATATCAAATTCTGATATTTCTTAAAGACACGGCGCATTCCAAATCAAATCATAATGCAATGGAGCAGTTATTATTGTGAACGTACGCTGTTGGTGGATTTTGATGAGCATGGTTGCCTCCTCGCCGACCCTCATGTAGTCGTGCACGGCCTTGCCCGATGCATCACTCTTGCCGCTGAGAATGTCCATCCAGCCGATGACCGCCGGAAGCGGTGGTGGCGCGGCCTCCTCGGCCGTCAGATGGGCGCGCGACACCAGTGCCTGTAGCGGAGCTTTTCTGCCGGTCTGCTCCTGAGACCATTCGGGATCTCTCAGGAATCTGGCTGACGGGCCGACAGCTCGAGGACCTAGGAGAACCACATCGACGACAAAAATCGAAAAGTTTTGACTGGTATCTTAAAATTTTCAAGATTGCAAATTACTAATTAACAAGATTACAGTGTAAACAACAGGATTGCAAACACCGTCTAGTATTACGAACCTACACAGGAATTATTTTCGCTTCTAGTGTCGAAATTCATGAACTACGTTTTCCCCATTGAGAGTTCCCCATATTTCAATTAATTTTATTTTATTTTATTTCTAATAAAACAACATGCAGTAATGCAGTTCCCCAATAAATTTGCGATTGTTTAATATTGGTCTATAGTGATAAAAAAGGTCAAATAATTCGTTTTGAAGTTGTTATAGTTTAGTTTGGATATGTTATAGTTGTTTGAACAATTTTCACCTTTTAGCGTAAAAAAGTATATTAATTATAACGCAATTTGATTCCTTGCGATTTGAAATAACTCCAATACATCAACTATGTTAAAATACGTGCTGAAATCAATTAAAAAAAATTTTAAGTTAACCACGTTCATAGGTAAAGCGGTGTCTGTTTTGAAAATGTCAGTGCATTTAGCTGTTTCCAAATAAAAATGTCATTTCCATGGAGCATGACATTTTTCTTTGGGGATTGGGCCTTACTATCCACTGATGCGATCGGGATATTATCGATGGGATTGCAGGAGACCAACAGTTGATCGTCGGTAACTTGTTGGACCGTTCCGTCGAACTGGATGTACACGTGTACCTCGTAGCGAAGTTTCCCATCCTAAAAGGATACAGAGTCAGGAAGAAAAAGACCATGTTGTGAAAGAAGAAGAAAAAAACAGACGGCATTTAAAGTCATTCTAACAAATGTCATTACCCTCAGCAAATAAACACGGCGTGCAAGTGAAATCGCGCGTAATGCTAGATCGGACGAGCACAAACGGCCTCTGTTGTTTGGTGCAGGCCAGAACAATAAACTTCGCCGCGGCGGACACAGTGTCTCTGAATAGTCTGTTTGTTTGTCGATGACTATAGCCACAGGTTTAGCATATAATGCTACAGTCATACAGTCGTATAAACGTCCAGTAGCGAATATATATATATATATATACGTGATTCGGCGCATATCCTGTGTGCAGGTCCTCTTAAGTATCACTTTCAATGCAATTACTCTGTATTCCCATGCAGTGCTTGCAAGATCAGAATGGACTAACACCACGCAAGCACATTTTTGTTTGAGAAAGTAATTTGAGATGTTGGTCAACTACTGTCTGTATGTTTTCCGCGTTTGTGTGGCCATGGCCTTCTGCAGATGATATCGAGTGTTTGTGTGTGGCCTGACCGCGGGCAAAAATTCTACAAAGATGGTCCTAGTTTTAGCGTGTTTATTGTGAAATTGGCAACAATAGGACATCACTAATTTGACGAGGCACACATACCTGTAGGTTGCATGTTCCTGTGCATATTATATTTTTGCTAAAAGGATTCTCTTTTGCTTTGAGTACATTTGCAAAAACATATAAACATATTTTAATAATTACTGGGGTTTACTAATTTCAAAATAAATACTGAAGAATATCTTCCATGATTAGATAAACAATTACCGGTAGACAGATTGGTAATAACTCTTATTGAAAATATTGCTATAAAATAAATATTATAAATAATTTCTTTAAGATAATTTAATTTGATACATTATCAATAGTACGCAAAAAGTTCAATATCAATATGGAATGGAACATGCGAGTCTATAAAAATTTGAATTTACGTTCCTTGATTTAAACATGAACGTTTTTTTAAAACTGTTATTTTAATGAATTCTATTGCGTGTACTGTAATCAAATTTCCAACTCCGGTTAATAAAGCAAATAACTTCGAATTCGTGCGTGCATCCTTCTTTCCCGAGCATTGCCCACTAGCAATAGTTAGAGTAGCAGGTTTTTTCAGATTGTTTGGCTAAATGATGTGGCCAAATGAAATAATAAATGTCCTACATTAATTTTTTTTGTTAATTTCTGACGAATCTAATTCTAATTCAGTGTTTTTCTCCGGTTTATTAATTAATTTATTATCATATTTTTAATTACATACTATATGTAATTACTTTAATTACATATAGTATCTGCAGCAGATGATCAGCCAATGTGTATCAAGAACTATTTAGCATCCAGCACTAATTACACAAATAACTAATTTCCATTCAGTCCTAAAATCAGGCTACGGTTTCTAAGTTTGAATCCCGGCTCGGGTGCGGAACAAATCAATTATTTGGTTTTCCCCATGAGGGCGGATCTGACAAGCAGCTTTTGGACCGGAAAACAGCTTTTAAAATTGTAATTAATTACCGTATCTTCAAATATTTTGACTCCGCAGCGCGTGACGTTCAATACGAGCTTCACCTCCTGCGAACCGTTGCCCGACGAATGGCAGGCTGATGGATAGCCTTTGGAGTACACCAGGCCATGAAAGGGTTCCTTAGTCGTTGTCACCACCACTATTGTGTCGCGGGTGCAGGCGGCTTGCATGGCTGCGCGAGTGAAAATGTTGGAAAAACGAATAAAACGGAAGTGACATAAACTGGCGGTGGCCGTCGACATTTTATCACCCGGCCCGACCATTTTAATCGAGCGCCATCTGACATAATTTTATTTCTTCATTGACGACGGAGACCTAATTCACGAAAATGGCGATCACAGGACCTTAAGTAATCGTGATTATTTCAATTGCTAGATGTATTTCTCAATGAATTGTCTATGTTAATGGAAGGACGTTGAAACTAAATTATTTTAAAAATTATGTCCATCTCTTAACCACTCAACCCACTCAAAATTGTTATCAGTATTTTAATGCAAATTTTATTATTTAATGATGTGAAGAGTCATTATTTTGATTGACAGGCCTAAGCTCTAGGAACAATGTCACGGGAATCAATGAATATAATTCCAAAATAAATTATAATGAATGTACTCGTTTAGATGTTGTATAATTATTAATCCATAGACGATCTAGAATCGTAAACAGGTCAATTTAACTTACTGACATCTCTAAGTGGGATTCACGACTACTACTCTGCGCAATGTTTATAGAGATAATTTTAAAATCCATTTTTTCAACAGCAAGTTCCTTTATCATTGTAATCATTCTTACATGAAAATCTTTTGTTTGGAATTGCGCGTAGACTGTAGTGATCGTTTCTATGGATGTTGTTGTGCGTTAATGACAGCACCTGAAGATTGAAAGAAATAATTATTAGTTAACTAATCAATGGACCAGCGTATGATGGGCAAACCTTTTAAACAATAAAGTTTTAGAATTTACTAAAACCGTAAAAATGATACATACAATTCGATACAAAAACAGATAAAAAATGCGCTCTCTGTTCTTGTTATTAATTTTTTAGCATAATTTTATTTTTCAAATTTATAAAATTAAAGTACCTGCGAGCTCATTATAATAATAAGAATTAATGATTTCAATGAGCTGACGAGGTGCATCAACGTTGTAAGTTGATGCGCCATTGTGCTGACCGTTGGTACCTGAAATGATAAAAACAAGCAATGGATTTTTAGCGCAAATTGCAGCAAGATGTAAAGTGGTAAGGAAAATGACAGATGGTGACACAAATTCCATGATACATGCAAGATGAAATCGTCAATTCATTTTGCGTACGTTGGTTGTAGCTGCAATATTGAACATAGATGACATTTTCGTCGGTGGAGTTCAACTCGATCAGTAAAACTGAACAAAAGGTTGGCAAATTATATATCAAGAATGTATGGTAATCGATAAAAAAAAGAAAAATTGCTATCCTTTATTGCTATTTGCCATGTCATCAGGTGCAAGCGATCATTTATTCCGTCCAACCCCACCCTCGTAAAGGTCAATGCACTGACGAAATAAATTCATGGATTGAGTCAGCTTACCGAAAAGCCAACACCGTGTTTTCTGCATTTTTAACTTGGTCAGCCCTTCGGAATTTTTCGGACGAGAGAAATTCCTTCACACGGCTTCTTACGTAATAGAAGTAAAACATGACCCCCTCCCCGTACCTGTACGATATCGGAACGTTAAAGATCTCTTTCCTATATAGGCAGCCTTGGATAGGCAAAATTTCCAGGTCGCCTACCAAGGGTGGTCAAAGATGTTCAATCAACGGTGAACCTCATTAACATTTTTTTAAAACTTGGTCAGCATGTTTTAAACTATTTGATTGTCTTGCGTAAATTTGAGACGTGTAAACGTTTCTTCTGGAAGCGCCTATTTTTGTTTAATAAAATTAAATTTCGGTTGATGATGATGATGATGATGAATTCACTGAAGTGACGGATCACAACAGGAAGATTCTGTACCCCTCTAAGTGCTTAGGCACTACGTGTTAGGTTATACGTGTATTGGCATTAAGCTTACTTTTCTTCCTCTAAAGATATATAATATCGATGTCAACAATTTGCAATGTTTTTGTGCGTCATCTTCACCGCGTTGCGCTTGACGACTTCAATCGCCCACCGAATAACTTTCTCGAGATTTCCTTTTTACCTGGTTCGGTCGAATTCGTCATCCGCATTGTTGGCAATTACGAGCATTGCTACTTTATTCGCGAGTTCTCATCACGAAATCGCTCGTGCCAGTCATGCTATAGCTTCGGGCAATCTTTCACGCTAAATTGTCGTGCCTCTTCGCCACCGTTCACAGCGTCGCGGTCCTCGACTATCTTCCGGGCTTGTGTGCTGTGCGGAATCTCTCCAAAGAAAAGAAATTCTAATTTTTTTTTTGTTTTTTTCACCCCTTCCCCTGCCCCTCCGTACAACTCTCACTCTAAACTCTCGTCCCATTCTCTGAGAAAAACGTGACTGCGACGTTCTTTTTCTTCTCTGTCTCTCTGCGCTCGCTGCGTGCAAGACGAAAGTGGGGCGTGTTTTTCTTATTATTGTTATTATAGTCACCGCAGTGCCGGCCGATTCCGAGTTGAAGTTCACCGGACAAGCCAATGACCATGGTACGATAGAATATCGTCCTGAGACACCAGTCTGCACTACCACTTTTCATAAATGTTGTGGATGGTACCAAGATTTTAAATAATGATTGGGTTTGAATTTTTGTCATTGTAATTTTTTTTTTTTTTTTTTTTTTGTTTTAATCAACTGTAGCCAACCGCACTACAGGCCTTACGTCCCCCTCATGGTGCTTAAGCATTATG
>JAQGBY010003148.1:0-20238 GCA_034698785.1 Mycogona germanica
ACAGTTGATTAAAAAAAAAAAAAAAAAAAAAAAAACTCATCGACTACCTCGTTTGTAATTGAGTCTTGCATTTTCGAGTTTTACCAACTCGGTTGTCGTCGTTTCCTCCAGTTTTTTCTGGGCTTGTCCCAGTTTTATTTTGTTTATACAGTAAGACAACAATTTTCTTTGTATATTCGCGTTCTGAGGGATTGAATATGTCTTTTAAATGATATATTCCTTTATAATCAAGACTACACTTACAGGAAGCGATACACTGGTAAATTAGAAAATAATATTTTGCCGTCAGAACATCAGTATATAATTTAAGGAGAAAAAACAGATCGGTGGTTGCATTGTAAAATGTAAGGTTTCACATAAATCTGGAAACACTTGATAATGCGCTTCTCCGAGATGAAACGTATTTTCTCCCATCGGCACAGTGTGCACCATTGATTCGACATAATGCCCCCTTCACACACACAATCCCCGCAGAGACTGTCTCACGTCTAGATAGTGCCATCAGAGAGCGGGCTTTTGTCTAAGGCTGGCCATCTTCCCGCGCATCGTCACCAGGGGGCGTTGAAGTCACTCGAATTCATGTCACAAGTGAAAGGGGTTTTGACATTGAGAGCCGAACGTTGCAACACTCTGAATAAGACTCTGACAACACTTATGACCTAGCGGTCGAAAGCTCATGCTTTCTATGTATTATAATGTAACTAGTGTCTCATACAAGCGAGCATTGTTCAACTACAATATATTTATTGACGTCGAAACCTAGTTCTTAAACTGCAATATATATATTTATATTCTAAATGAGGGAAGGAAATATTAGCCAGGTCTCTTTTAGCTATATCAGGTGAATCAGTTCAATCATTGTTGTACCTCTTGCTCAACTCTGGCTTAAAGAGTGAAACTCTTTAAATTACAGTTATGTACTCGTATGCAGCTACAGCAAAAGACAGTGAAGTAATCAACGAAATCATATTAGCTAGAGTTCAGGAGTCCTTCTTGTAAACATTTAGACCCTTTGACTAATGAATGAATGGTGTAAATGTTTTAGTGTTCAAGCGTATTTCACCGCGAATAGCCCATCACTAGCAAAGTTGATTTGTACAGCCCTTGAGCCAGAACTGAAAATGTAATTAAGGTTATAACGAAGTAAACGTTAAAAGATTCAGTGCTGCGCAGTGGTACTCTGTAAATAGCTGCCGGCATAGCTACTGTAAACGAGTCCAATCATTCTCTATGGCGCGAACACAAAACGATAACCTGGGTGCTGAACTGCTGAAGCAGAATTTCTTGTCGAATTCAGGACGACAAAGAAAAATTCGAACACATCAAAGCCGAAAAGCAAAAGTTTAAGCCAAGGCTTGAGACGAAACTTTATCCAGCGAGTTGGTATTTATCATTTCCACCTTGTCAAGAAACAACAATTTTTGCCTAAATTTATGTGCCAGGGCGACAGAAAGAACATGAAACCTCTTGACATATCGTGCTCCTGCCAAGCGTAAGCCAGATAGCGAACAACAAAAGAACTGTCGACAGAAGTTGCCATAACACCCACAAATGACAGACTATAACTTCCGCAAAGTAAAATGGTTGGCATGACAATCTAATGTAAATTGCTTTTAGGAAAGTTAATATTACAATAATAAATACACGAAGTTTGAAACAAACAAACATGACTTACAATAAAAATGGGGGTTGTGCCCGGGACAGGCCGGACGAAGAAAGACGAACAAGAATTGGCGATAACTCATCTAATATACAGATAATAGTAAACTATTATTTAAAATGAAATAACTAAACTAGAAAAACGTAGGAACTGACGATACAGCTAAGAGGATGACGAATCACATCTAACAAATTTACCACCTCCATATCTTCCGTGGAAAATTAATATTTATAATTAGCCACGGTAGACAGTACCGGTTTCAAGCAACACCACTCGCTTTGCTGTCTTTAGGACGATGACAACATTTAAAAAATAAAACTAGAGCATATCAGAATTGAGCGCACGCACTGGTATGTGCGACCAAATCCGAAGACTGCGAAATTACAGTGATTGCCGAAAAATAAAAAGCAACGCAAAACAGGCAAAGGGGAAGGGGAAAAGAGAAGCAAAATCGTCAATGAAAATAATTCAGACGTAAACATTACTTACTATAAATTTTTCTAAATTTAACAACGCTCGAAACAAGAAATGACTTTAAAACGGTGAGACGTTTCCGTTCTCAATTTATCATTCGGCTTAAAGGGCTGCGTCAGATTCTCATATGATAGAGGAAATTGAAATGTCCGAGCCAGACTCGGAAGTTCCGTTTCGACTTCAACTCGGTCGGCAAAGAAAGAAATGCGAACTGGAAAATATTGAAGAAAGTCATATCAGATCTCGGTTTCAATCCTGCGACGTGCAAAAAGTCGAGCGCAACGTAGATCTAAAGTTTTGTAGAAACGAAAAATCTTTTAGAAGAAAAAATTTGTTGATACCTTTGTGTAAGTGTGTTCTCTCCTGAGACCTCTTCCTAACAACGTGCACTTTTGTTTAATGCGAAAGTTTTTAAATCTGCGATAAAAAGCAACACTGTTCGAACACAACTTTTTTGGACTCTGCTATGCATAATTACTTTCACCAATATCCAAGAAAATTGGACTTATGGGTCAGTTGGCTATATTACTGACACCAAATGAAAATGCATATTTGGGACTTCAGAAAGGGGTGCCTCGTGGGTCCCCGGTTAGGTCAGAGTTCAATTTATAGGCGCTGGCTCTCGTTTATTAGATTATTGGGTACCGGCGATGTTTCTGCTCACAAAAGCGATACATAGATGGACAGTTTCACCAATTGATTAAAAATTCATTAAAATATAAAAAGGTTCAAACTTTCGTTAAAATTAAAAGTTTTTTTCGTAGAGGTCCGGGTCTCGAGAGGTTATGCCGGAGAAACTACATGTATATGGATTTGCAGAGAGACTCTGAAAGGGATCTTGCTATATCCATCGAACGCGTACCGCCAACCTTGGAAAGTCATTTGCGGAATAGTCTCAGCAGTTTGATAAAAACTTTTTGGAGCAGCAGAATTGGAATGGAGGAACGAAAGAGACCGTAAGTGCGTTTTAGACCCGAGGCCCATTATGAAAGATCGGAAATGCAAAGGTTTTTATTGCAATAGTTGGCTGCGCCTTATCAGGGACAAATATCACGATTCATTTTTCCGGCTCGTTCCAACCGCATCCATGACGATGAGTCGCAATTTTTTTTAATGGATTTAAAGGGGTAATACGCGCATTGATTAAGAAAACGATGGCGCAACTGCAAATCTAATGGAAAACTTTAGCAATCATGGTACACGTTGGACCAAAAGTTACGAAGTAGTTTTAATATTTAGTAACTCATTTATTTTTCGTTCAAAAATTCCAATACTGCGGAATCTTATACAATAGCTATATGAAATAAATTTACATTAGGTGTAAATAATCAAACTTTGTAAATATCGTCCATTGTCTGTTTCGCACAATCATGTCCTTTCTAATGCGTTTTTCACGACACCTGCTAGTGTTTGAGGTTCCAGTGCTCTCTCTGATTTCAGCCCGAATATATTCTTCAGCGGCAAGAAATTATTTCCAAATTATTCTCAAATTGGGTTCGTGTATCTCATGTCAAAAAATAACTGAACAAAAGTTATTGAAACTTTAGACCTCTTCGTGACTTTTATGTCACCTTGTACTGTACAAATGGACTTGCCCTAGGTTATGTTATAGGAATTATAGAACGACTTTGTATCCAAAATGGCAGAATGCAAAAAATGTCTATCTTTAATTCCTTGTTTAAAATAAATAGTACCAACATAGTCTGAATTTGAAAGCCAGATACAGACTTTTTATCGTCTTCCCTATATGCACAAGATAAACGTCGAAATTCTGATAACCCACTTTCAGCTTGTAAAACATTTTCTCTCCGCCCAGAACATATATGCATGATGAATTTGAATGCATTTTTAACATTTTTTTTTGGTATTTTATTGTTCGATACGTTACATAAAGCAAGTTCAGTTCAACTAATAACCAGAACTCAGGATTTGTATTCGTCAACATTTCATATAATCTTATCAGTGGACAATGCCCAGAATGTCAATAATGTTGGTTTTTAGTTAGAATTTATTTTGAAACTTGGATAGGTTAAATGAAATTCCAAACTCAGAGTATACCTCTACGAATATAAGTTGCCAAGTTTTGTAAATCGCCTTAGGAAACTGGAGGTCAGCTTTAACAGAGTAGACGAAAAATGTATCAGCAGTTACAGATTTTATATTTTGTTCGATTGACTCAGTAAATTGAGTTTGACTTAAAAAAAATATATAGCAGTCATATTTCTTTTACAACAAAATCAAACAATCACTTCTTATTTCAATTTGGGGGCAACAACTACGCAATAGGTGCCACTATTTGTGCGAAGCTTTGTCAGCCAACTCCATGATGTATTGCAGCGTACACCCTTTTCTGTTGAGAGCGTCATCTAGTGGTTCTTGCCGCACAAAATTGGGCGACCCGATGCTCTATATTTTGAAAATCAATACACGATGCAATAGCTTTGGAATTGTAGCTGTACACTATAGTGGAGTAGGGCGAAGGGTTTTTCCCTATTTTGTACACACCAACACAACACAATAGTTCTGTATAGAAAAGGTACACAAAAAATGAAGAGCTAACAGAATTTTGAACGATAAGGTGTCTATACAAAATCCAATCCGCTCAGCTTTCATTATTTTTTTTCTAACACGGGATGACCATTGACAAAGAAATACAGTGCACGAAAGGTTGCACAGAGTTTCAGGAACAGAAATGTTTCAGTTTGTGTCAAGAAACTACTAAATCGGAAAACGTTAGAGTACACTTAACGTTAAGAAACACTTGAACGTAAGAATTATTAACGAAATGAATTTATTAACTATCGCTTGGTGTGCTAATTTCCCTAAAATTTTGAATTATTGTAAATGAATATGCATTATAAATGTGCCTCATGCAAACCGTGTCTCAGTCAGGCATCATCAAAACTTGATAAATTGTTCTGCCGTCGTCTTTTATAATGCCCAGTGAGGACAATTAGTGGCGACAATGTCAACCTGACGTCAGCAAGGCAAGAAACGAAATACGCGTTACTTGGTGTGATTGCGCATTGCGGGTGTGCTTCTGTAAATAGCTGCCCCCTGGTACGGCAATCACACAATACACGTGCGCATTGCAGGAAAGACGATCAGACTGTCAGTTCTTCAATGGAAACAGTGCACTTGGCTTCGTCCTCCGCCTCCACTATTCACCGCACATACTGCTACCACATAATCGGCAATGGGGAAAGGGCATCATTTGTACAGGAGTTTTACACAAAATATTTTAAATGAAAATCTACTCGAGGTCTAGTAATAAGACGAATACATCAAGGGTTATAAAAATACTAACTTCATATTTTATCTTGTATTATTTTTTTGATGAATGACATTCCTGCCCAAAGAAAGGTGCATATTTTACACAAAGTGCTTAAATTTGAAGAAATTTAAAACATTGATGAATTGGTACGCAAGTTATGCATCGACGCATGAAAATATGAATTAAAACTACTCTGTAATAGATCAAATTATTTGATGTTGCATCCTTGGGTATCGTCAGACGTAATACGAACGAAGTGTTCTAGTATAATACTAGTATTTATCAAAATTAGTAATTCAAAATTAATTTTTTTTTCATTTTTATGGAAATAATTCTGTTAGCTATAATGTCAAATTATTTTCATTTTCTCACTAATTTCGACATATCTAGTAGTAATCGACATTACGGTTACAGTGGCTGACTGGTAGAAAAATATTCGATACATTTGTGACGCACTCTCTTTTGGTAATGTGCTTTTCCCCCACTAATCAATAGTAATATAATACAACTGGAGGTTCAAATATTACATATGCAGTAATCGAATGATTTCAACATATTGATTTTTCCAAAGTTTCATAAAAGCATTATTTCATTAAAGTCAAACCCACTCAAAGGTTATTTTCGTCGTAGCAAAATAATTTCAAATACGGCTATGCAGAACGCACTCAATAAATCTATGTGACCAGGTCATTAATTGAGTTTTAAAAGAAGCGATAGTTTTATACATAGCATTTATTTGTAACGGTTGGTAATGCTGTTCCACTGATACTGTAGAAACGGCAATCTGCCCATTCATCAGACGGCAAATGCAAAGTGATCTCGCTCTCGAAAGAGCACAAAATGCACTGCGGTAAAGGGTTAAGAGTAACCATTAACCACCTCTTGAAACCAGTGACATCAAACAGATTTATTTTCATTTGTGCACGCTTGAAAAACTAAATTGGTCGGTTTCTCTATTCCAGAGAGTGTCCTTTTCGTAAAAACGATACACTATCCACAAATTTGGCACTCAGGCTTAGGGAGATTTAACTCCGATGTCAGCGTTTGCGTATAGATAAAAAAGGATAAGCTAGACAGAAAGATCCAGGAAAGTAATGCTGATAAAAAAAAATGGTACACCCGTGAGACAGAATGAAAAAAGAGGAAATTGTGCGATATAAAAAAATTGGAACGAGTAATAGAAAAAAGAACGAAAACAGTAAGATCACGCACAGCTGAGTTCCGCAATGGGTTTCCTACGAACCAACGAACGGCAGATAATCTCGAGTTCGTCAGAGAGAACGACTTTCGGTGCCGCCTGCGCCACATTGAGAAACCACGACAGACCAAGGAAATATAAACCATAGAATCCAAGCTCAATGGTCTCTCGCTTATCTATACGGCAGACACAATAAGTATTAAAAACCGTATTAAAAACCGGTCGATTTCATATTATTTATTCCTCCCAATCAACTGTAGTCAAACGCACTACATTCGTTCTGAACCCCTCATGGAACTATGCGAGGTCCACGTCCAGTAACCCGGGATCAAAATTTTCGAGAGCCCGCGCCGGGCATCGAATCCGTGACCACCTAGCCATTATTGAAGTTGTGCTAGGGGGGTTTCTAGATAAGATGTAGTATTCTTTGACAAAGAGATCGTAGCATTATCTCCAATAAGATTTATGATCGAGGCAGCCCTAATTCGGGAACCGAACCCGGAACCCCCGAACCACAGTCAGTCGCAACACCCACTGGGCTACGACTAGTCGTACAGATTACCGCTATATCTAGCTTTCTAGTATAAAATATAACATCGTTGGTCCCACTGTTGAAGCCACTCTGCCAGAAAAGCTAACCAAAAACTCCGATCACGAATGCCAACAAAAAATCCTTTTCCCCTACCCAAAGAAAAAAACACCCACAAGCTGTTAGGGATAGTCCCATTCATCCGCCTTCATGCGTTAAGAGCGATTAAAAGACACGAAGGCGAATATATTGAGCACGAACAACTTGATCCTCCTTTGTACAGTGGAGCCAGATAAGTTGTCCGAGGTTTCGAAACGCTGCCATCGACAATTAACTTTTTTTACGAATGAGATCAGAAATTCTGAAATCATGATTGTGGTTTTTCGAAAACAGATTTTTTAAATCTCATTCTCTGAATCCAGTAAGAATTTCTTCCCAAATTTCTTGACCAAAGTCTCTTGGACCCTGATCACAAACTTAATTTGTCACTCAATATGTTTTCCTTATTTTATTATGTGCTCAGCGGAAACTGCAGTTTCTCGAACTGGCCACTAGGTGTGTCATTTGTTAGGTGTAAGGTCGCGACGTATGAAATAGCCTAGGTTTTCGGTGGACACACGCCAAAAGCGCGTTAAGCGCATTTGCTTACGAGAATGCGCATTAATCTTTGCTTACCAGACTCACAATATGGAATTTGTCAGTATACAAATAACACTTGACAAATATATATTTTTTTTCTTGTGGCCCCAACTTGCACGGTGGAACGTTTTGTTGACCTTCTGTCAAGACTTCGTGTGCACTTGGCAACACAGTAGCGTCCAGGTAACGTCAGCCAAAGGAAAAATAATGCAAGCCGCGGGATGAGAGGCGGGACTGGCTGTCAAACACAACGGTGACCGCATTCACCGTGGACCAACACAACGAAAAAATGTATATACAGTATAAATGAACGACTGAGAAAGAATTGGACCAGCGAGCGGCCTCATTCTTTCATTGTGTTGCGCAGTTTCATGGGATTGATAAAAGGAGCGCGACTGGACATCGGGTCAAAATAGAAACGCGGCACCGCATTCAGGATACAGTGATGGACAGAAATGTTAGTCCCTTGCAACATTCCTGTCTAGTCTAAACTATCAGTTACCCCTGCTTCTGCCATGTCAATTTTCCCATCGAAAACGTTGACAATTTTACATCACAGGTGGTAAGAATTCAATTTACAACATGTATGCATTAAATGAGGTAATGCGCACTACACTCCGCGTCAATACCGAAATCCACTGCACTATTTTAAAACTTAATTGATTGAGACGTTACAAAGTATCGTCTTGCTTTTAATGTGCTCGCTAAATGGAGACAACAGAAATGAAAACAGAAATACAAAATTGAGTTGCTAAGGAAGCATTCAAAATCATTTTCCCTTAGAGATGAGTAATTTTGGTAAATAGAGCCGAACGATTACATGTAATGAAAATGGGATTTGCCAGTACGTGGCGCTGTGGTACATGGAACCGAATTTTGGAACGAAATCGATCCAGTATTTTTTTGGAGTGGAGAGAAGACTCCAGTGGAACGGCTGCGCCAACGCCATCTACGATTGATAATGCGCAACAATGATCCAATGACTTCAATAGAGACATCTTGTCCCTTCTTGCTAATACCTGCATTTGTCATTCTGATTAAATACTTTTGAATTTATAGAACAATTGAATGTTCGTTTTATTTTTGCACAAAATACACAAAGCTTAAAAGCGATTGCTATTTAAATGTATTTTTTGTTGAAATTAATCTTGAAAATATTTGCTCTTGCCCTACTACTATTCAATACCACTATTCCATGTAATGATTACACATGTACCACAAGTACCACTATTCAATAAATCAGTATAATTAGCTACATCTTCAAAATTTCTTTGTCGCCAAGTACAATACTATTTGCTAGTTCCACGATTTAAACTGAATATAATTTAAAGGTAACGTTGACATAGGCAGTGCTTCAAAATAGGAAATGCCTTTGGAAAAGGGATCTCACGAAGATATATCAGTGCACTTCTAAAAATGAAGAAAAAAACTCAAGCCGTCCTAACTTGATGGAAAAACTGTATCGGCAGAAACAAACGGCATCGTATCTTATACGACCTATCACGCCGTAGTTAAGAAACTACACGATTGCGTGCCCGCCTAGGAATGGGCCCTAGCAAAGATATTATTTTATGTCCCCCCACAACTCACAGCCTTTTCCAAATTCTGTTAATCTGATATCCGAATTTTCAGATGTTCATTTAAACTTTAATTTAACCAGAGTTTGAGTTCTTCATCTAATCTTTAAGAATTCCCTAGATTTAAACGATGAAATATTTGAACCAAGTATATAAAGTACAGAAAAACAAACAATTGTAGCTCATCCCTTTTACTCACCAGTTCCCCGATGGATGATCAACTCTGCACGTAGTAAGATTAAATACAAATTGACAAGAAAAATAGAACCACTAGTAGACGAGATATTAAATATATTGATAGGAATATTTATATACATGTAGAAGCCGAAACAAGATTTTGAAGGTCAATAACGAGAAATATTCTTACCTTTGAACTTTGGTTGGGATATTAGTTGTTTTCACATGGCGATACTCTGTATATTCCCTGATTCTCGCACACACACGCACACATAAACTCATTAAACGATTGAATAACAAATTCGTGGCGATCCCTCTGGAATAAAATTCGGCGACAGTAGTATTCAACTGCTTAATTTACAGGTGACGCAAGGTTCACACCAAAGCCGTACTATGAAGCCCGGAATCTGATATGGCGAATGTTGCGCTAAATCGCTAGTTGCGCATGTGTCTTCAAAATGACAATCCGATTGAAAACAAATTCGGCGCTGACATTAGCACAAAAGTAACACCGTCTCTCACCAAAGTGCGTGCAAGTATCCAATGTGACCGAATCCGAAAGTGGCAATGATGAGAGTGATGCCAAGTTGTGAAATTCTGCGATAGAAAAATAAAAAAATTATCTAATAAACTTTCGTATTAAATTAGAGAATACTGGAAAATATGTTAACATTTTTTAATGAAAATGTTTCTTATTTTTATTAAAAAATTTCGGTCGACAAAATGTGTTTTTGTGTGTTTTGCCAAGAAAAGCTAAAAAGTTCACAAACTATCGTAAAATTCTTTAGCCAATGTCGTAACCATTCTTAAGAAAAAATTGCCCATCCATGGCTTGAATTCAAGACCATTCAGACCCCAGCTCGACACCTTGGCCATTTAGCCACCTGCGGGCCTTGCTGGAATTGGAATTTTCGTACCTGATAAACAAAATAAATGTGATTATTTTGCCTAGTCACGTGACAAGCCGCCATGCCCCAGTACACGTCCACCAGAGGTCGCCACCTTCAACTGGAAATTTCGGTTACAAATGTTTAGCACTAGGTGTTAGAGCCGTGATGCCATGTTATAAGGTTGGTCTTATTGTTAACGAATAGGACTCTTCTACGCTTGGTCCGGTACCGAATTTCTTCCTGGAATATCCACGAACGAAAGATAGTTTATTGGATACGAACGGTGCCTTGGCGATGGATAAAGTACATATCGCCATGTGTGCTGCTCGTGTTTATGTTGGTGACTTCCGCCAAACTTTATTGGACAAATATTGGTGCGCAGGCAGCTTTACTGCCACTCCGGTCCAGCTATAAAAAATAAAATTGGAAGTGGAAAGAAGAAACAAGAACCGAGCGACGGTGAAGGCCGGGGTTAGCCATATCCCGGTACTGACGCAAAATAATTCGATTTCGTAGATCACAGAGATAGACGTTATATATGAAGGTGAGCAAAGTATTTCTAGCATCCGTGGATCCGCTGTTCGAATCTCACTCGAAATTGCTTCGCCAAAATAATCTGAGCTACCAATCAGTATCATAGACATGGATAGACTTCTAAGGTCCCATATACACTCGGCCCCTTTTGACGTTTAGCTTCTTGAAACTACCATTTTGTTAGGGTCTAAAGAGCGCATGAGCGTAAAGATTGTAAGACATGGCTGGAGATTTTTAAGCTACGCATTTTCACCAAAATAAAATTACATTTTATATAAAGCAAACCGTGAAATAACTCAAAGGGCAAATTATATTTTAGGGTGCACTTGCATGGTATCTCGATTTGCTTACTGAAAATGTCAATTCGCTTGAACCATTTAAACTAAGGTATGTGCTAGACTACATAAAATAAAATTACCATGGAAAAATTAAGTCAGAATCTTTATTGTGTGCGCTTTACCAGAACGTGAGCGTTTACCAAATTAGTTCGCTGCATTTCGCCGTTAAATTGCAATATAACACTTGAGTGGCGATCATTTTATCGTTTAACATTTGCAACCAGAGTTGCACGAAGTTAGATAATATTTTGTAGACTTTTACGGGACCCCCATACTGTAATCTATAAAAGTAGGTAGTGGAGGTTTACGGTAAGCTCTTTATTAACGTGTGACGTCATTTTACGTACGAGGCATTCATTAAGCCCGACTGTCAGCATAGATTGGTAGATTTATCCATCTTAGACCGAAACCAAAATCTGATCCAGAAATCACACCGAACACACTGGCGATCAAGAAAGTGAAATTTATTGTTAAATATTCGTATAGTAAATATATACTTGTACAATATTTACAAATGTTTCAGCACCGAGGCAAAATTATCCAAATCGTTAATCACTCTATAACCATAATCTCCAAATTACGCATATAGAAGACAAATGAAGATATTTTTAATACGAATTTCAATAAAATTATATTCCGTAAGGAAGCCTTTGTGGTTCAATAAGCGTGTCAAGTACTGTTCACTGGCCTGTTTCTTAAGACATGTCATTTTATAGACAGGCGGAGGGGAATTCGCACCTTTGGATGGGGTACTTTAGGATAGGACAACCACACCTTTGTCCTTAACTGGTCGTTTGCCCCCCGCCATAGGCCCCATCCGGGGCTGCTTGTGGGTACATATTGTCACTGTAAGCAAGTACAACAACGTTGTGTCTTGTCTAAACCGTTAAATTGGTTTTTGTTTCACCGCCATTCAGCGAGATTTTGTGTAAAGAAATATTTCTCTGAAACTTTTAGGAAAACATTTCTGCGACTGCGACTAAGGTGGTGACAGGTAATGTATAATATACTAGAATAACGGAAAGACTCAACCAGACGCTAATGCCGCCTGGAGAACATAGCAATCGGGATATCCCGTAAGCGACTGAATTCAATTGTCAATCAGAAGTATCCTACAATTGTTTGGCAACAAAATAGCAACATAAATTTTGAACAACGAAATTTTTGTCGCTATAAAAATCCGTGCCTGGTTTCTTATGAAGTCGTCTGTAAAAGTCGTCCAACTTCTATGGCGCAGAGAGTTTACAAAATGTTTCACCGATTTGGTTTTAGCTGGAAGAAAACAGCCAATATAATGTCACAGATTGGTCGTCGTTGGCCCCTGTTCCAGGAGGTGCGAAGACGACGTGTCATTGGGGGGCAAAAAAACTGACAACTTGTCCGATAACGCTGATTTGTCCTTATCATCTGCGTCCTTCTCTGGCTGTTGTGATTCTGTTGAAAAAGAAAAAACTGTATTTAAAGATTTACTTAGTAACCTTATATTGTAAACTATAAAATCAGCATACAACATAATAATGAGGGAGAATTTTATCAGAATGTCTGTGTCTGCTTGCGTTGACCTTTCCCGCCTGCATTTCGGGAGGCGTTGAGCCAAAATAAATGTAGTCATAGAAGTAAGTAGGAGCCGATGATAGTAAATTACTCAGATGGTTAGGGATTGCAGGACTACAATCAGAAATTCGGCAACGAAGATCGTTTAAACATAAAAGTTTAACAATATTCTCGAAGATAAATAAAGAAAATTGAAATTTGCGAAAACACAACAGGCAAACGTACGAACTCACCCAAGACTTTAGTCATTCCCCAAAAATTGAAAAAGGAATTTTTTACCGTATCTCTGGCTAACAATAGCTTTCGGGGCAACCACGCTCCTCATTAGTTGAATTTGAGACCGGGGTGCTATTGCGCACGTCCAAAGAAAATTAAAACAAAAGAACGACAAACGGGGCTGGAAAGTGGCCAAATGTGCCGGAGGGACGATCTACTCTCTGTTTTAAAGTTCGACCTCTACCTTTCCACTTTCCAGCCCGTATTTCGATTTTTCTTGTTTCATTCTCTTTTGGACGTTTATATTATGTGGTGTTATTTCGGGATAAAAAGAAATCACAAACCCCGCATCAACATAAGTGTTCTTACTAGAAGTTGGAAGTGACGTCACTGCCGCCGTCGCCGCCGTCGTCACCGCGGTTGCCGCCGTCTCGTCCCCCAGCACATCCTTCAGCTGGGTCACCTGTACGCCGTCCGACGACGACTCCGCCTCCTCGATGGTCGGCTGGAACTGAACATGCCGTGCACTACTTCGGCGCCGATCCCGTTCCGGCAAGGCCGTCGGGCCAGGCACCACCGTGCCGTTGCAGCACTTACTCTCCGTCCACAGGTCCACCTGCAGGTCCAGATTGTTCTCGCGGTACAGCTGATTGTTCACGTTGCCCGACGACAGCGATACGCGATTGCTGGCCAGCAGGTTGCTCTTGCCGCCTCCACCTCCACCTCCGCCTCCGACACTGGCCAGGGCCAAACCTCCACCAGATTGATCGCCCTTTTTGAAACTTTTGAGCTTGGCGAACGCTCCCCTCACCGGGTTGCTCGAACGGCGCGCACGGATTGGCGGAGGCTTGAGCGGCACTTTGGACACGTGATCGTTCTCGATGAACGTCACTGAACGCTTCGAATTGGACGCCGCGTGGACTCCAAAACCGCCACCGTTTTGGGTGGGATACTAAATCGGGAAGTAGTAACACAAAAGTGGTATACGATTTAAGAACTCAACTCTCTACTTAAGAACGCAATCCGATGTTAAAATTAGAATGAATGTAAAACGGTAGAACAATTGACATTTATCAAAATCGTCTACTCAGTTACTGAATCAACTATGATATTTTACAGGATGAATAATCATATTGTCTATAAATTATGAATTGATCTCTTAAACAATGAATACGAAAATATCACATACGAATAACAAAATTTAAACTACAAACCTCAAAAAATAGTTCACCCCATACTCCACTGTCTTTGTATTGCTGATATAGCGATATCACACAAAGTAGACAGTATATCTTGAAAGATGCATGTAAAAATATCATTAGAGAAGGAAAATACAAATAAGATGTATCCAATATGATAATTGTGATTTAAAATTTTAAATCAGAGACAATTAACAGAATATATATTACGCCAAAATTGATCATTGGCACATTAAATCCACATATCAAAACGTTACTCACATTTGCAAAAGAAATAAAACAGTCAACTGTAACCACTAATGGAAATAGCGGATGGAACACCTTAAAAAAAATAAACGAGCATTCCCATTACTTAATCAGTTACGTTGAAGCACTATCAATTTCAAAAGAAAATACAGTTATTCATTACTGATAAGCTGATTCCTAGAAGTAGAAAATTAGAAAACGCATTCAAATTTTGCAATTTATAAACAACCCACTTACATCTGTGCCAAGTATGTACACTGTACATACGAAATCGACAAAGGTCGTGATGAATACGAACAGAATCCAGGGTAAGAGTAAAAGTCGGTTCTCCTGAAAGTCAAGAAAGTGTTACAATTCGAAATTGCTTTCTTTCGAATAATACTGCAAGCCTTAAGAGACTTATGATTGTAACTAAATACATGTACATGTATGTAAAACATACATTTTTTAAAAAAGGAAAATAGTTCCAAATAAAAATATCCCAGGAACGTATGTTTCAATTTTTTTCTCTTCACTGTAGTCACTGCACTACAGAATTTTCTGTACCCCTCATTTTGCCTAGGCACATTTTCACCAGTACCCCGGGATCGAATAATCGAGACCCCGCGCCAGGGATCGAACCCGGGACCGCCGAGCCAGTCAGTCGCAATACCGACTGGGTGACAAATGCTTATGAGTAGATTAAACAGTTCTTACGTATCAAAACGCAGACTTATGCCAACGGAATTCGGCTTAAAAAAATGTTGGTGACAATTACAGTGCACTGAAAAGGAACATAAATTATATGAAATTCGAGTTTGGATAAACTTACAAGATACAAGCCAACCAACAGGACGATCGATGCAAGAACGGTCAGCCCCGAACATGTGACAACGGTTACCGTTACTGGAAAAGGGGCTGTAACAAATAAGTAAATGAGATTAATTCAAATTCTATTGGGCTCACGTGTCAAAATAGTCCACTCAGGCTCATTCAAATAGAAAACAAAAAATAACTTAAAGATGACAAAATTTGAATTATATTTTGTCAGACATCTGGTAAATAGTACCATATATAGTACTGGTATACATACATGCCTCCACCACCTTAAATCGATAGCGATATAAATTTAAATTTTCGTCTATTTCGAGTACCGCGAATGGTCTTCCAATGGGCTCTCCGGGTGACGTAAATTAATTTCCGCCTGATATGGAATTCTAACCTGAAATCTACGAACAGCCTTATTAATTATGTCTGCTTATATTAGCTTTATTATTAATTAATCCCGTCCTGGATTAGAACTCAGTACTGTGCTCCAGACCGAATATTAAATAAACTCCTATTTTCCCCCAGAGTGTGATGACAATGGGACAACTTTGCAGTGCTCGAAATAGAGTCTATTAGTTTTATTTTTTATTTTTCATTACTGTAGTCTCTGAACTACATGCGTTTCTGTACCCCTCTTGATGCTTAGGCACTATGCGAAGGGCACATTTTCACCAGGACCCCGGGATCGAAATATTTGAGAGCTCGCCGGAATCGAACCCGGGACTCGCCGAGTGTCAGTGGCAATACCGACTGGGCTAGGATGAGTCGTAATGTAATTGGGATTTACATAATACCGGTACCCTGTCTGGTCTTTTGACCCCAGCCATAGGTTCCTATGGATCTGCTTACGGATTTACTGTATATTGATATTGAAATTTGAAACATTTGGCACAACACTGACAAAAAGTTAGCAATCACATTATCTGCTCTTTAACGAGAGGTCTCCACCAGTCCGATGCCATTGAGTACTCTCTCGCATGAATAAGATATTACTTTCAATCAAGGTCGTGCCTCGAGAAGTTGGAGATAGGATTAGTCCCTAACTACAGTGTTGCTGACCCTGAAAGTGGCAATCATTTAATGCACATTTGCTTCAGGATGGTTGCCATCCTACGCGGTGTTCAGAATCCGAGGCAACGACGCCGCGGGGAAAAAATCTTTCAACTAATGAACTCTCATCAAAATAAAATTATGAGTGTTGCGCTCGTCCCCATGGCGAAATTGTTGTCACATGGCGACAGATACGTTTGGTCTATCCACACAGGATGTGGTTAATGATTAAGCACTAGCTGCAATAAACACAGACCCAAGATACCTTGAAACCTTTGTCATATTTTTTCTCAATCTTAAATGTATGTCAAATCATTTCATAACTAGTGAAAAGCTGATCAGAATTATTTTTGATAAAGGACAACCCTCACTGGCATTGTTGGGCGAACTGTCAAACGTTTATATTGAACCTGTATCATGAAAACGGACACGGTATTTACCTTCATTGTAGTGTGTGAGAAAGTTCGTGATATTCGTGTCGTTGATGACTGAGCCCAATGTATCAACTCGTAGTGATCCGCCCGCAAACATGATTGTGTAGGTCACCTGAAACAGACAGTCGTCAGAAAAATTGCAATTGTTGTATTGGTTCATTCTGTTCAGCCTAAATTGGCACCAGTATCACTTTAATTACTCATATTTTTATTTATTTATTTTTTTTTATTCAACATGGATTTTTATAAATTCAACATATTATTATATACATATTATCAACACAGTATTAATTCTCAATTAAGAATAAGATAACAATAAGGCATATCAATCGGTTGATGGATACGACAGGCAGCGCTTTAAAAAAAACCATACACGAAAAATATGTAAGAAAAATCAACGGTGGTATACGGCAGTCCCGTGCTTTTTCACTTATGCTTAAGAAGATAGTTTAGAATTATTAAAATGTGAAGTCATATTTATTTCTATTGCAAACTGATGAAATATCAATATCTTTATTTTAAACGTAAATATTTGAATCAATTTGAAACCTTTCATCACGATCGTTGGGTTCCATGGATCAAAACCAAAACGCGAAAAATGTCGTCATAAAAATGTGAGTGAGTTTCTGAAGACCCGATCTGTTAACGTAACAGCATTAAATTGTATATTTGAGGAACTTACCAGAGTGTAAAGTCCGCAAATGAGACATCCCTTTCGCAGGGGCACAAAACAGCAGCAGGAATTTAAAATTGTCATGGCTGCTCGACGTGAAGCTCACAAAAAACGACACTCGTAAAGAAATAATGAAGGCTTTTTAAACGTCAAAGTGAGAGGGCGTTTTAAATTGTAGCGCTTTGGGATCGCCAGGTGGAACTCCGAAGATCACAAGGACACGTGGAGTCATCGCAGCTCGGGTTGCGCCCGCCTGACGATAGATGGCACGAGTGTAGAGTCCATCGGAGGCTGACTCTACCAGCTTCCCGAAGACCGGACTCCCGACGAACACATCCGGTTATTCCAAGTTCATAACTCCACCATTTCCGCGCGGTATAAAAACGAATATTTTTATAGCGGAGACCACAATATCGTAATCACAGTCGAACAGAAGACAATAGCAGAATAAATTTCAACGACCCGAAATCCAATCGCAAAAGATCTTGATCTTACTTAATTGCAGCTGCTCAGAACGAAAATCGTCAACTCTAGTTAGATGTCTCAGTCATTTCGCACTTACAGAGTTTTTGTGTCCGATTTGCTTTTTTTTAAAGGTTTCTCGACAAAAACAAGATTCTCGTTCCCAGTCGGTTCTTATGTTTAGTCGTTATGAACTTATATTTAAATGTATGGTTGGCTAGTAAGACACCGGCAAGTTAAATGCCAATTCAATTACAGTTTTAGAGCTTGAGATTCGCGTGTTGTTCGTTCCGGGGTTCGATGCGGTGACATTTGCGTCCAACCAGTGGCAGGAAGGCCTCGGTGACGGGAACCCGGGTAGGAAGCACATGACGTTGAACGTATGAAGCACATGACGTTGTTGAAATGCGACGGCTAAACACCGAAAGAGATACGCCCAAAGTTATCGGCCGTTCGTCAACCATAATCAGCAACCGGGTGCCGATTTTGAGACGCCGATGAAGTTCGGGTTGACGATGAACTCCTGTTACCAATTGACACAAACCATCCACTTCACCCGAGTCGAGTTGACCGACGTAGCCCAAAACACATGACGTTCACTTTTTTTGTAACAATGTAATTGCGAAAGAAAACACGGTGATCGTCGAACGTCAGAGCGATAAATTTCAGATTGGCAATGAATTATTTTTCCGATTGGCGCAGAAAATTCCATTCACAGCCTTATTGTCCGAAGAAGTTTACACATTTGGAACAAAATTGCTGCGAAAGAAGGTCGGTACCGATTTTGAAGAAGCGATTTCTCTCCGATTCACCAAGAACCGAATGCAGGAAGTTGTTACCATATAGGTTTCGATTTGTCTTTAGGATCAGCCGTTAGGATTGGCCGTGAAAGAAGTACGTTTGCAAACCACTAACAGGGAAGTTACAAAAGATAAAAACGAAAAGGTAAGAGTGGTTATTGGCTAAGACAAAATGCACTTGTGTCATGTGACTTCTGCTCCATTCTTATTGGTGCACGCTTTGTAAAACTACGAGAAAAGTTAATAAAAGTCAAAAGTCGTTATATAGAGAAATAGTCGTTATCAAGATTTGATGGATGGCCGTGGGGTGCCCACGTCTGCCTCCGATGTGGAAACCCATAAACAATAACCGGTAGTGAGAAAATGCGCAGATCAGTGGCACTGTGGAGTCAGTTACGTCGATTCGAAGGAAAAGAGGGATAACATAGTGAAGTCGACTTCAAAGAGCGAGAGCGAGAGTGCTAGGCCGACGCTCAGGTGCCAAAAATGCGGCGCAGAGTTATCCACGTCGAGCCAGAGCCAGCAATATTGCTAGCCGTTAGTACGGTGCTTGTATTAAGCGGCTGCGCATGCGCGGATAGGCAACGCTCGTTGACGGCGTAGGTGACGTCACACATTGGGTAGAACTACGACAAGTTGTAGTACCCTTTCTTTGAATTGTCAATCTCTGAAACGACAGTCCCCGCCACAAATGATTTCGCAATTCGCTTTGGGGAAATCTGGAAGAAAGTTTATCCAAGAGCGTCTCTCGGCAGACTGAGAAACAGTTCCACCGTCTAACAAGTTCTTTTTATATTTATTTTTTGTCGCTTCTGTCGTTGTTTTGATTCTCGAAAAAATATCTTGGGGCTTGTTTTTGCACTTTTTCTAGGAATATCAACGTTTCAGAGTCTTCTCTTCGCTATTGTCATTTTGAGAAATAGTTTTTTTTTTCATTTTTCTATTCAGTCGATATAAAATTGGCTTCTCACAAGTTTTTCTTTTTCTCCTATTTCTCGCGAAATTTCTTTTCTGTCACCGCGAAGCTGGCAAAGTGTCAACGCGCACCTATCTGTGATGAGCTGCACTTGGAGCAGGCCCCGAGGGTTGCGGGAAATTCGGTTCTTCAGATTGTAAGCGTTCGGCGAAGCGACGCTAGTCCCGTGGCAAAGTCACGTCTCCGGGAACTCCCGTCACTCTAAAAAGAAAGAAGAAGAAAAAAAGATAAATAGAAGCAATATATATGTTAGAACACGCACAGTGACTTTGCCTGACGTTCAAACAACGCCGGCCTTCTTTCTTTTAGCGTTACCTATGGACGCTGTGCTTTATCACTATACAAGAAGGGTGCCCGGCTTTGCCTGGGTTTACAGTAACCACCAATAAAATAAAATATTAATTGTTTAAATTTACTGGCTATTTTACGTTTTAACGTCTCATCTGTAACGTCTGTTTCTAGTTTTGGACCTCCTTAACAAATATCTCAGATACAACTGGTCGTTCGACCCCAGCCATAGGCCCCTCTCTT
>JAQGBY010003149.1:0-20232 GCA_034698785.1 Mycogona germanica
GGAGTACGGGCTTGGCTGGGCGTAGTGTTCTTCCCCTTTTTCCCGGTAGTTACAACTTCCGGTTGAGAAGTGAAAGAGAGAGAGAGAGGTAGAGAGAGACCAAAACCAACTTGTTTGTTCTCATACCCTGTCAAGCGAGTTTTGCTGCTTTACACATAAAGCAGATGGTGGACACCCCCAACATTCTTGTATGTTTTGTACAATTCGAACGCACAATTTGTACCTCAAAGCTATGCTGTAAAGCAGCGTTGATGCACCTGAAAATAAACTGTTTTATGCAACTGAAAACCAACTTTTCTTTGCTTTATTTGTGTTTACCATTTGTTCACGAGCCTAGCACCAAAAGGACGTGACAATATTGACGCGCCATCGTGCAATCGTTCTATAGCTGCATCAGCAGGGTTCCGATGAAAGGGTTGCCCATACCCCAATGTGTAGGTGTGTGTGTGTGCTCTGCCGGCGTATCAACATGAGCAAAGAAAGCGCATTACGCTAAAAAAAAAAATAGGTCTTAAGTAAGCTTATTACAAGTTATTACTGTCGTCAGATCACTGTGTACTACGATTAAGACCGCCATTACTTAAAGTGGTCGGGCAGGAAAAGCAGCAAACAAGGGATATGTGTGATTAGCGGCAAGTGAGCCACCAGCGAACAGCATCCCTCCCTCTCCCCCACCCCACCCCATATCTGTATGCATATGATTTCGTTCGTCCCAGAGCGGCCGACAAAGTAAATTATCTATACACGCCACGCCGAGCAAACCCACTGGATGAGGAGAGTTGAAACGTGGAGTTGGTTGGTGGGTTGGGGGACATTAAAAAAAAACACAAAGAAAACGATTATGGATTGAGAGAGAAAAAAATCTGGGTTGTAGCACACGCAAACTAGCGCGACGTAACGTAAAAATGTTCGGGGGGGAATGGCACAAGAGTTCGGTGTGGGAGAGATCTGGTGGAAGTGAAAAAAATAAACGTCGTTTGTCGCTGGGCCTCGGTGGATGTACATGTATATATAGTTTATCGATCGATCCAACCAGAGGAACGACGCAATTAATCAATCAGAGGCTGCTGCCGAGAGTGCTGCTGCTGCTCTGCGTAGAACAGCGGACGCGTTATACTCGAGATAACCAGTGGGTGGTGACGCGGGCGGTGACGTGGGTGGGTGTGAGAGGAATATTTTACCAAAGGGAGATGAAGAAGGCAAGGACCCGTAAATGAATTCTCGGTTTACTGCTGAGAAACGCATTCGTTCATTTTCAAACCAAACGAAGGACGAAAAACAATTATCGCTGCCCCAGTGTACAATACAACAGTACAAAATTCGCGATTGCTCCTAAATTAAAAAAAATTCTTTTTGGAGACAGTTCCAGCATTTTTACTTTTCCAGTTTGAACGATCGCCAATTTTGAATGCAGCTAAACAGTTATTCTAATCGGCCATTTTGACATTGTGTTCAAATGAAGAGCCGAGCTTTAGCAAACGCTGGCTAACGAACGACAAGAGACTTTTTTGTCGCAGTTACAATTTTTAAAAGTTTCATTTACGCCTGGCCTGAATTAAAGCAATTCGATGGTGTTGACGTTTTGTGAGCGTCGACCGCCTTGATTTGATGCGGGTGTGTAGTGGAGAGGTGGATTATGGTACGGGTGGTGGAAATTGGGGGGGGTTTTGCGAGGTGTTCTTAGGGCTGCCACACCGAAACGAGCTGTTGACATCCCCTTTGCATGTAATTATCAAGTGCGTGTGTGTGTGTGTTTTGCGTCAAGAATAACCTCCCCCCCCCCCTCTGTCACGCAATCATCATAAGACCATTACATCCAAGTATGTGACAAACGGAACTCAGCGAACAAAGTGAAGGAAATTTATTTAAATTTGCCCGTAGCCTCTGATTTCTAAAATTCTATCAAACTTAATAGTCGAAATACATGTTTACTGTTAATTTCTCCATTTCTTGCACGGTTTCAATCATTCAAAATAGTTAAAATAGAAAATATGTCTATTCGTTGTGGGGGTCTCATACCGATTTTTGATGTGGTACACCGAAGGGTGGTGTATGTGGTGAGAAGAGGGAAGGGGAGGTGATGAGGATGACGGTGGGGTTGGGGAAGTACAATCTTGTGAGATAGGGAAGATGCAAGAAAAATTGCGCATAATGAGCGGCCACTTCAAAAAAACATTATCCGTGAGTTATATAGGAGAGGGGAGGAGTTGACGGGGAGTATTCGCTCTCGACCAAGAAAAAATATGATCTTATCCGTGTTGTATGTGGATCCACGCGAGATTGCAATGGTGACATCTGGTGTCGTTTTCGTGAAACACCCTAAGTAATTGGCGATCGGTTCATAGCAGGGGAAGTAGCCTCGATGCCTGTTTGAATTAAGCTAATCGATGTGACAACCAATGGCATCTGGAAAATCAATCTTTTCTGGGACACGCGGGCAATGGAAGCGTTGGAGCAACAATGATATTAGGAGAGGGCCCAGTGGTTCTAATGAAGGCGATTTATCCCTAGATTAATTACTGCGATGATGGCATCTCTTCGATTAGCCATCCATATGTTACGTGTAAATGCAGCATATGGTATATACGCCCGCAGAAGGTGATGCGAAATTTGTTTGAAAATTGCGTTTCAAAAATAGAAACTTTCTGATATTTTGCAATTTCAATTTGAACACGCGCGGTAAAGTATTTGAAAATAGCATATCTAATGAAAACATAGCCGAAAACAAGGTGCTGCAACACTTGCAGGGCTTGTATTTATTGACTTGATGTAAACGACATTGCGGCTCACCACAAGCAACAGTAAAAAATTAAAATTGAAAAAATCTACATGATAATTGGCAAGTGGAGGAGCTCAATGGCTGGAACTGTGACGTCCCACTTGACGCCGACACTAATTCAAGTCGATCATGCTGTGGCTGATGTGTCACGCACCAAGAAAGAAAACAGTCGACGTCACGAGCCGTCCGTGAACACGGAAAAAGGGGCGTGCCCCCCATCAAACAGACCATCACTCATAGAGAGATGAGTCGGAGGGGAATGAAGATGGGCTGGAGAGAAAAAAGTGAAATCAATTTAGAAAAGGATAGGAATAATAAACAGCTGATAGGGATAGGCGGCCTTCCTGCCACACGGGACTCAAATTCAAGGAGAGAACAAAACGAGTTGATGGAGAGCACTGGATATCGTGGGTATGAGCAATGATGTGGGGAAGTAAATTGGCTTGGAGTAGAGAAATGAAAGTAGGCGTTCGTTTAATTTCACCAATTTGTTAAATCTGCTTAAAATACCATGGCCAATCCATCGTCCACTCGAATAGCACTGGTATACCACTAATGTGATCTTCCCGTGCCCCGTTTGAAAATTGGAGACAGCTATTAATTTCTTAAATCATAATAATCGAGATATGATACTAATTTCATAAGGATTTGATCGTAATACGTAACTCTTTAAGTAACCTCTGTTTTGATCAGTTGAGGCCATCGCTTTGATTAAATAATTAATTCAGTCAAATCAGATTCAGAAATACTGGATTAAGTATTCAGATCGTCTATATGGCCTGATCAAGTGATTAATATTCTCTTCAAATAATATTCTAATGACGCTTCTCACAAGTATTGGTCACGATGTTCGCCTGTCATCCACAGTAACTAAGACCAACTTAGGAAGGAAGGAAGGAACTGTGACTGATGTATTGAACAAGTTACATCACGTCAGTTTTCACCTCAACACAAAATTTTGTGCGAGGGTTTAAGGTCGCCCCTTAGTCACCTCCGAGGAGGAGACAATGAGTGGAGACCACTTATGGGTTTACACTTTACACTAGAAAAATTACAAATAAACAAGTAAATTCACGTAAGTGTACTATGGGGTCTCAGAAGGATACATCCACCAGTCCATAAACCATTCCACTGACGCGTTATTAAATTTGATAGCGGGCGATCCATCGGTGCACCATCGACGCCGACCGAGTCCTATAATTAAAACGCGCCGCAGACCAACTCGTTAACGGTCTGGCGTCACAAATTACGGCTCCCAACAACTCGTGTCTAATAAGTGTTCTCAGTCAGCCAAAAACATATTTTTTAATCGTTTATATAATTCGAAACGCTCTGGCATGCGAGCACACATCGACAGCACGCGTTCGACTCATTTGCATCTATGCGCCGTGTCTAGGACGATAATCGCTAGTCCAATATACATGTTGTATAACTTGTGAGCTAGCTATTGTATTTTTTCCGTCTACTCGGTGGTCTAGGATGGGAAAATATTCGGCCGACAACGGCACCTCCACTTTGTCACGCTGGGACAACATTTTAGTGTGCTTCCTAAGCACTTTCATTGTGCTGGTTAGTAATACTCATAATCATGCGTAATGGTTAAGGATTTTTAGTTGTAGACTATTTCAAACGTTTTCGAATTATTCGGGTTTTCTAATACTGACTGATATTTGCTGTCTACTTAGACGAATGTCATTCCAGGACACCTCGTGAGATCTCGTCAATTGCTGCAGAATTAAAACTAATAATTATTTTAAATTTGATTTATTTTGGTTAACGTATCCGTATAAATAATGAATCCAGCATAATGAAAATGATTATTGCATAAAAAACGACGAACGCTTTGACAAACTTTGAATGTAAAAAATTAGATTGCTTATTCAAAAATAATTTTTAAAGTATGTAGTTCTGTTGCTGTGAAAGGCAACGTAGTGTAAGAATATAAATTAATATACGACTTCAAGTATATTAACACTCATGTTGTACGCGTTAGTCGAAAAGATTATAACTATTTCTCATAACGGACACATGGCCGGTGCCTAGTCGTTATATGCCGTGATGTGGTTTAAAAGTTAAGCAATATATTTCATTTCAGTTAGTTTGTTATATTTTCTCTGCAACAATAATAATGGAGAGTCTGCTGGCCAAGCCCTGAAGCGCGGGCCATTTTGCGGTTAAAGTGGGCCAGGTGTACGACTGAAGCGAAAAGTTTTCATTCTGCGGGTTGCCGCCTTACGTTGGAGGCGAATAAATACCCTCGGGTTTGTTTCAGGTTTCATTCGTAATTATATCTTTCGAAACGCCCAATTAGCCGGTCTGAAGCCAAACGCAAGTCATTGGTTCGTTTACACGGTGGTTGTCATTGCAGGCTTTCTCGTACGTCACTCGAACATAATAAATCGAAAGTGGTAAAAATGCACTGTAAATGTTATTATGTTCGTGAATCCTGTACGAGATGTCTGTTGAATGCTTACAAATAAAACTGTACTACAGTCTGTATGTCAAATTCATATTTAACATTTTCTCTTGCAACAAAAAACAACCTCTTGTTCATAACACTACTTTCATACCACTGATTCACTTTTAGATAAGATACGATTTTAATTTGTGAATCGACGATTTGAATGTTGACATATTTTGTATCAAAATGAAAAACGTTAAATATGCTACGAATCGAGATTAGTGCAGATCCGCTGTACTACAATAGTTTCAAGGCAACTGTGATGGTGTCACAAGTGGTGGCTTTCAAAAAGATATAGCGACTATCCCCAACCCTCCATATTTTTTAACTTAGGCAACCTCAGTCTTTTATCCATTAGCGCTGTTGATCGATAGCCGACTGCACGTTGCATTGCCAATTACTGCCTAAATTATTGAGTTATTTTGGGAAAATACAAATTTTTCTCATAGACATCTGAGGCGATATAAATGCGTAGATATTCACCTGCCTTTGTGGATTCTGAAGTCGTCGCCAATACCTTAATTGCTTTCTAGAATCTAGACACAGGGGGTTGGCGTTACTCGTTGAGACACGAGACAATGTACGAGTAGCATATGCTGCGGCATTTATTATTCAGAAACAAGCGGAAGCAATAAGATAAGATGAAGGAGAAAAAATCAACAAAGAACGCATTTTGGAATGGATTTTTCGACGCGCCTTCCTCCCTCGACACGTGACACTGATTGAGCGACAATTATTGGATTTCCTTCTGCTTTTGCCATCGTCTACAATCAGCGTTGTCCCTCTTCCCCGCCTTCACCCGGTATCACGGTTACAATTCGGTTGGCTAGAAAAATAACTGGTTGTTGCATCGGTGCGCGACGGCAAATCGACTGCGCGCATAGCGCCAGGGCAGGAAGCAGAAATCTGCAGCCGAAATCAAATATTGAAGAGCAACCGCGCGCGACCCAGACATAAAATTGACAACTCCTGCATTTCGGAGCTTTGCCAAAGGTTTTATGTGTGCCACTGTTCAGGGCCATTTACACGATGGAACATTTGTGCGCAACTACCAATCCATGAACTGTACAGATGTGTGTAGTTCAATAAAGTGATGCGTCTGACTTGTTTCAAGCCGGTGATTTTGCACTCAACCACCGAATGAAATAAACAAAAACCAGTTCAACTTTGAAAACTTAAGATGATTCATGAACTCCATAAAGAACTCAGGATATTTCATTTATTATCTAAAACAAATGCTTGCTCTAGATTTTTCTGTGCGGTGGTAATTTAGCAGGAATTTTATGTCGTTTATTTTCAATGAGACCGCGTAGATCTCCCTTTTAAGTGAACGTTAGATTCATGGGTGTGCTTAATTATTACATACTGGAGCAGTGATCGCAACGATTATCCAAAATCTAGACTCTAAATCGAGAGGATAATGGCATCTGCGAAGGCAACATTCTGTTTCCCCGTGTAGCGGCAATCACACAATGCAAGTACGCTGTGTGGGGCAGCCGAACATTGGTTGCTGCCCGTTTGTTGTAGCATAGAAGCCGAAAACAAAAGTGCAATTTTTCCGTGGATCCACTTGGAATCATCAGTAAGATGTGTGCCGTCAAAGAGAAACTTTCCCATTATGTATCTTGAAAAGTCGATAATCGTGGATGCCTAATCTGGTTCCATTGATTCTCGCGAGTAACATTTGCCTTGTTTTAAAATCAGGTCATCTTTAAAACATTGCTTTGAATCACCATAGTAATCTTATATACATCAGAATTTCAAATGTGCTTTGTATGAAATTCATATTACACTCAATTGTTACACCAGCATATTCTTACTTCAGATTAATACTGTTGTATAGCTTATCATGAGTGAAAGTAACAGAGATCACATTGATGTCATTACCTCTTCTGAAGTGATTAAGAAATTTGGTCGACAACAAGCAGACATTACTGCGAGCAGAAATGAAGACCACGCTGATTATCGATTTATCCCGCATTAGAATTGGATATTTGCTCCGGCCACGCAAAAATGGTGAGCTTTAAAAAGCAGCTTCGCGCTGGTGGGGAAATATGCATTGGTCGCTTTTGGATGTGTGAAGAGTATATCTATCAGGCGCTCGTGAATTCACACGGGACTCAAGTTTGCCTTGAGCGTGTTGACCTTTGCGAGCCATGCATCAGAGAGAGAGAGAGAGAGTGAGGCGCGACAGCCACCAGATGGCGTTGCGGACCCGCCGCTTGGTGGTTCCCTATTGATTTTTCATTTTGGCAGAGCCGTGAAATGTTACTCGCGGCGTCATTCTCATCATCGTCCTCACGTAACCCACAAAAGGAGTAACGTATTTTTACTTGGAAGAAATAACCAAGATGGTGTTAGTAGTTTGTATGTGTATACTAGTCATTTAATAAAACAGCGGCTAACCAACCACAAAAACAAACAAGATTGATATTTATTTTAAAAAATGAAGAAAAAATAAATGTATCTTTAAAGTGAGGGCAAAGCCCAAAACCCAAAGGGGGAAACGACGACGTCCTAGAGTTGGCAAGCCTCAGTAAGATACAAAAAATTAAAAGAACGAACAAATTAATTGAAATAATAAAAATGAATTTTTACAACGTTTCTAGCTATCAAAAAACATTCCTTTTTTTATTATTCTAATTTATAGGGTGACGACGAAAGTTTTGAGTGAGTTCAATCATTTTGTCGAAGTTACGAAGGCACGAGGCTAAAATTTGCCTATTGTCATTTTATGCTTTGTTTAAGATTTCGATTCTTGCGAAACACACGACATCGAACAGAGGTGAATCATTCTCCCCGACGCGGTTGACCATTGCGCCGGAGGGACGATCTACCATCTTTTTAAAAGTTTGACCTCTTCCTGTTCCACTTTCCAGCCCGTTTTTCGACTTATTTCATTTCCTTTTGAACGAGCGCATTAGCTCACCGACTCGAATACAACTGACGAGGAGCTGGGTTGCTCTGAAATATATTGTTAGCCAGAGATACGGTAAAAAATCTTCCTATTTTAATTTTTTTTTGGGCAATGACGAAAGTCTTGGTTGAGTTTGTATGTTTGTTGTGTTTTCGCAAATTTAAATTTTCTTTATTTATCTTCGAGAAGATTGTTTAACCTTCTTTGTTTAAACGATCTTGTAGCCGTTCGCCCTGAGTTCGCGTCCAGCGAGTCATTCAATTTTAAATTAAAAAAATTGTGCCGCCTTTACAACACACTCTACGTAAAGCTCCCCCCGATTGAGCTTCGTGTAAGGCACCTGCGCATTCCAATTTAACAACTATCGGGCTGACTTGACTCGTAATCAGTTACTGACATTGTAACGGACATTGTAACTGACATAGTAACCTTCGCCTGGTGTAATTAACTAAAAAAGTTGTGCCACCTTTATAACACACTCTATGTAAAGCTCCCCAGCCTGAGCTTCGTGTAAGGCACCTGCGCGTTCCAATTTAACAACTGTCGGGCTGACTTCGTAACTGACATGGTAACTGACATCGTAACTGACACTGCAACCTTCGCCTGGTGTAGGTAACTAAAAAATTTGTGCCACCTTTATAACACACTCTATGTAAAAGCTCCCCAGCCTGAGCTTCGTGTAAGGCACCTGCCCATTCCAATTTAACAACTAACCCCGACTTGACATCGTCGGATTTGACACTCCCCGGATTGCTGGTTCAGTGCTCTAACCGGTCCGGTGTTCAAGTCCCGGTCTGTTCGAAACTCAGTATTTTTCGCAATTACCAGTTCAATTAATAATAGTGAAATATTATTTATCAGACGAGTTCGTCACTCGTGTTCGTCTCTTTCGTTCGGTCTGTCCCGAAATTCATGTTCTCAGATTAACTTCCGAATTTGAATTTGAAGTACGAGTCACATCTACAATGCAGCTCCTGAACCATTTTAGTATGTCCCGTTCTTCTACGCCTAGTAGGAGCCCTCTCACAATTTCCCTAATTTTGGTATTACAATCCCCCTTCAGAATACGGGCCAAAAGTCTAATATAGATCGCATTTCTACGATCCTCTAACGATTTCCATTCCAATATTGACAACATGTCTGTCACACTGTCCTCTCGTCCAAATCTACCGCTTATAAATCTAGCAGCCCTTCTTTGGACAATTTCAATTTCACCAGTGACCCCCACCTGGTTTTTTCTTTTCATATTTTGTTAAATAGTACTTCCAAAGAAAAGTAGGCACTGACTTAACGTTACTTAGACGCCCCTTTAAAACACTTTGGATAAACCTAAGCCTAGCATTCGCTGCACCAGTCATCTTTTGTATCTGTTTTTTTTTCAGGATAGTTTAGGAGTCAATTGCAGACCCAAATACTTGGTACTGTTGAACAACCATGAGAGGCTCCCCATATAGATTGTACGCATGCACGGAGGTATTCCTTGATCTGGAAGCATGCATAATGCAAAACTTGTCAACATTGAGTTGCAGCTGCCATTTCTTACACCAAGTAGTTACAGCATCTAAGTCTTTCTGTAATTCAATGAGCCCTGGTCACATCTTTTATTCCTGTACAACATTGTATCATCAGCATTCAAGTATATTACTGATGTCCTTACGCCACACAATACATAAGCGACCGAGCACGGGACAGAGCCGCGTAAAATCAGCGACGAGCTGGCGAGGATCCATAAATAAAAATAATAAACTGGATTTTGTGAAACGTAGTTTGTTCAGTTGATTCTTTTTGTTTCTGGAGCCTCGTCAGCTCGTCGTCAATTTTCCACTGCTCTGTCGTGTAATCGTTCACTTATGCTTATACATTACATACATTAATTATATCGTCGACTTTTTACATATTTTTTCATGTGTGATTATTTTAAGGCGCTGCCTGTAGTAGTCATCACTCAATTCATATGCCTTATTGTTGTTAACCACACAATACGCTACCAAATATTTGAGAACCACTGCGTAACCATATAGCCGCGATGCGCAGACCATGAAGACGGAAAATGGAAGACTACAAAAAAAACCGAGAAGAGAGAGAGAGAAAAAAATTGCCAGACGAGAAAAGAAGAAAAACACCCCGACAGCAACTCTGCATGAATTATCACGTCGTCGTTTGCACCCCCTCCTCCTCTTACACCCCCCTGAAAATCCCCACCCCTCTATTCTCTGGTGGTTTAACTATTCATAAGATTGCTACACACCTACGTAATATTTCATCCAAAAACTCTACAATCCGTCGCTCGCTCTGGAAGAGCAGACACAACTTGCCTTTTTTCATCGAACCAATCGTCGACAAGAAACACCAAAAGCCAAAACCTTAACGCGTCATCGACAATAATTAACTTATCCAATAATAAAATATTCCTGGTGCCAAGTTCACCTTTCCCCATACCGATAAAAGTTTGAGAAGTTTAATAAGTACCGCGAAATCATTTATCATCGTGCAGAAAAACTCTTCAGATGTTCGATTCGATGCAAACCACCTTAGGAAGGTGAAACTGAACTATTTTTACGCTGCGGCAGAGCATTATCATTGGTTAGACATTGGTAAAATCACAAACGACAGTCACCGCCAGTGTCGCTAGTGTGTTTCGCACGTCTTACGATTAGCGCCAAGTTTTCTAACTTTCAGGATGGATACTTTGAATTTCTTCGAGAATCCTTGAACACACACACACACGCAGAATCAGAAAAAAGCGCACATCGCATCATCGATGTTGAGCAGAAGATGAAAAAAACAAGACTCACACACACACTGTCAAGTCAGTGTTGGAACACACTTGACGAAGGATGGGGGGAGGGTTGGATTTTTTTCTTGTTTAGAGTTTCGAATGAATATTAGGCGATGAGGCTTTGATTTGATCGCCAAGCAATAAAAGATTCTCACTAGAATAGGCGCAAAAAAACGAGTATGTTAATTTATTTTTGTATCACTGGCTGGGGCTTTGAACGCGTTCGTGCGGGGGGGGGGTATATGTTAAACAGGCTCATCCAACCTTTTTTAATGAACGAGATAACGTCCTGATTTTGAGTAGCTAACCACGGCTCCGAATACTCTCTCTATATTCCACTCTCTTTCACTTGTCTGAGTTGAGCACCAATGACAACTCTAAGCCTGCCTTCCAGGAAAGAAAAGGAAATGTGGTTCTAACGGTTACAGATATCGAACTGCTATAAAAATTAGAAAATTAAGGCTTTCTAAATATTCTCTGAATTTTTCCGTTATTTTCACGAATGCGTTATGTTATGTTTTTTGATTGAATTGAGACAGATCGATGTAGCGTTGAGAAATATAGAAACTATGGACTACTTCTTTTGTGAGGCGAACTCAGATTGAACACATTTCCATCAAAATGCCCCTTAGTTGCAGCAATGTTTTATATCATATCTTCTACGATTTCTTGTTTGCCTACTATACGATCTGCTAAACATTTTCCTATCAGGTGTCTGAGCAATAGACAATTCTAAAAAGTAAGAGATAAACATGCCTTAGTCAATTACTCTTTAGCCCCAACCTGAATCTTATTGTGTACTGTACTACCATCCCAAATTTAGTTATACAATTTCGGCTAGTAAATCTTCCCTCGCCAAAGCGGCGGCGCATTGTTACGCCTCAATTCCCCACTGGTTGCACACTTGTTTAAATTATATAGGCACTTTACGTGATGGAATTCTTTAGGTTTTTCCAGGCACTCTCTGGCCTCCGTATTTGTGGGACGTAAATAATGAGCAACTCATTTCGAAAGACCGATTTCCCCGACTACCGCAGCAGGCGGCCAAACCCATAACATCGGCGCAGGACACGTAAAGGCTTTTCCAATGATAACGTTACAATATTGCGGACGTCTCGATGATGCACATTTGCATATTTATACTTTCAATACTGTTCCAGCATTTCTGAAATGGGTGTACAAAATTCGTTGCAAAATGTCATGACTATTTGAAGTCCCATCACCGCCGAGTTAGTGAGAGGACAAACCTTTGGTACGACGACATGCATTTGTTATATTATTGCAACACCCATACTCATCCTTATCAAGTATGCATTATGAATTTGGCCTGTTTTCCATGAATTTTTCATTGAATATGTCCTTAACATTAGCACCGCGTTTAGTGCTCGATCTCCAACTGTGTTTAGTATTCAGCAAATAATTAAATTATCATAAAGTGAGTGTTATGTAATAAATTGGATCTTTCGCTATATTTAAATGCCGGTTTTGCATTTTGCTGGCCAAGCACAAAAGTCAATAGAAAATGGTATTTGCAGCTTGCATTGAATGGCCCTCAGACCGTATCAAGCCAGACTTTAGATTTCCATCTATCTCCTTCGCTCGACCGAAACACACGTCCTGGCGTCTACATAGAGGACTGAGCATTCAACAAATGCTAATAGCACCAACAGTATTTGGTTGTGAATTTGGCAACGCGCCAGACGGAAGAAAATCGAAGACGCGCCTTCGATTATACAGTCACGAAAGGCGACTGGAACGCCGCTTGTGGCGAAATTGAACATTAAAGAAATTCAAGATATTGTTGAACGGCAGACCAATTCTCCCAAAGAAAAATACATCTCTGAAAGACTTATGTCTCGTAACAATTAGCTATCATTGGATTATACAAAATATGTTTTCAGTTGTAGACAATTGTATTGAGACTGACCATTCCGAAAATTGAGACAAGCTAAGCAAATATTTTTCGATCATTTGTAATATTTGGATGGCTGCATCATTGTTAAAGGTCAAAAGAAAATGTCCGTTTCTTCGTCGCGACTCCGACAACAAAACGAGAAAAAACACTTAAATATTAGCGGTATAGCGTTAGACTGGAGGATCGAGTACGGAACAACTTAATACCCCCAATTAAAACAAACTAGGAATCCACCAACGCCGCTCCAGACACCACTTGATCTCGGTTCGAGTGGGTCTTATTCGAAGCCACGCCGATGCAAACGGGATGGACCGACAGCGCTAGAGGGAGCCAGCGTCTACGCCACATCTCCGTATAGATTTACTAGCCGGATCCACGTGATGGCGGGCGCTCGAGTAGACCGCGATTAGGCAGCCGAGAATCTCGAATACCGGAGCCGTTATATAGACGGAGCCGCTGCCATGGCGTTCCTGGCCCGCAGCATCAGCAGGAATGGAATGGACGAGCAGACATTTTGCGTTAAGAGAAAATAAAACCGAATTGGAAAAATGTTTTTGGCATGGTCGACAAACTGTCGCATCGCATAACTCATTGAGGGGAGCGGGGAGGGGGGTGGGAGAGTAAGGGAGCGGTCAATAAGTTGAAAGACATAAAAACGACTAAAAGCGGTCGCGGTGGACTGAAATCGATTCGAGGGGGTCATCGTCTTTTCGAACCAGCTGCTGGTCTTTTAGAACGCGGCGAAAACCGCTACGTCAAGGGAATCCTATTTTTACTATTGCACCACACAGCATTTTTAGCACAACCGAATCGAACTTTCGACAATATTCCAAATCACATTTTCAGTTCTATATTTATCGAATACAAATTTATCAGCACGCGAAGTTGGACTTCAAGGAATTATATATTCAATGGAGAGACTCATACAGACACAAACGCCACTTGGCGCGGAAACAATCTGGTTTTCATGGAACCAATATCGCCTGTTGTAATATGCAATCTATGGAAATTCTGGTGAAAATATGTCCAATGGTGAAATGAATTTGGTTATAACAGAAATACAGAATAGAAAAGCCGGTTATGCGCTATTATTGGATGATTTAACGTTTGGATGCGTTCAAAATCAATCCATGTGTAGAAATATTATAATACCCACGCACGTAATCAATTTTTCTGCCAGAGTGCCACGCGTTCTGAATATTCGAGCATCACCAATTATGATGGACCAGGCAATTTGAAAAACAGGAAGTTGTTGTTGACCGGGGTCGGTGCCCGTCGTAACATCGAAAAACATAACCGCAACTAAAACGCATCAGCATCAAAAAGCATCTGTTACATTGCCATCAAAATGACGTCACCGTTTACAAAGCACATTTCAGGCATCGTGTAGACACGAGAAGATGGCGCAGTTTGTTCAACAATCCGCCTTTTTTCCCAGAAATGAATCGGCAAAGGGGCGGTCTCAAGACCATCTTTCCTGACAGCCACGCACGAACGAGTCATTTCTCCAATCGCTTTAAGATCGCGTGACTCTAAACGGTGTGTCTTAGGAACGTTTAACCATCCCCCCCCCCAACGCTTGGCGTTAGAGCGCTGGAATGTCAACGTGGAGACTCATAATGTCGTAACGCGCGTAACGATTTTCTTTTGGCGACACTTCAGTGCAGGCACGAGCGAGCAAGACAGAGAGGACACACACGTCGTCTCCGTCTCCGCCGCCGCCGCCGCCGAAAGAAGAGGATCTCGAGTGGCAGCCGATCGGCGCACTGCTGATCGATTGGTTAGGCCAACAATGCCGCGCACGTAACCACGGCAATTGTAGCAGATGCGGCAAATACGCTAGCGCGCCCTCCCCCGCTCCCCGCTTCGTGACCCCCGCGAGGTCAGCCACGGAGACGCGTATCGGAAAAGAATCGAGTTTTTGGCCGACTCGACCTCGCCACCGTCGCTGGTGAGAACGAAGAGCGGGGTTTGTAAGTTCCGGCTGCTGCTGCTGCAGCAACGATCACCGTTTTTACATTGGCTACATTCTAAATCGCGACATTCACAATCTGTCTCGATTAGGTCTTGATCAGATTATTGTTTCGCCTGGCACGGTTCGATCACAATTTTAAACAAAGCCTTACCTTATCGGCGAGGGTCTGAAGATGAAAGAAGCCATTTCTCCGGTCATCGTTCTGGCGGTCGTTGTGGTGGTCGGCCTGAGTGACCAGATATTTTGGCGAACTTCTTGAAACCGTCAAAGTTTATCTGGAATTAGTGAGAAAGGCACTATTTGAAAACCAGTATTGTCCTCATTTTTTTGTACAATTGTCAACGAAATTTCAGAATAATTATTCAGATTTGGCAATTGATCTTATTCGAAAATATTACATAGCCATCGATTCTTATTTGTTAATTGAAAATAATATTTCAACGCATCTGTTACGCAGTAATTTTCTGTGTTGTTAAGGTTATACAGTAGTAGTGTTAAATTGAGCGAGTGTAATCGCGCTACACGAACAGATCCTCTCCATCTCTCGCCTCTATTTATTATCGCTGTCGGTAGCCATGACTCTGTTTACCGAGCCACTTCAAGTTCTAAGGCGCATGATAGAGCCTTTCTCAAGGACGCTTTTGTATTCTCGGGGTGAGATCTCTTTCTTTGAGTTTGTGTGGAAGCCAATATTTTATTCTCGCAATTTTTGCGCCAGCCTCACCACAGTCTCTAGGTTCGTGAAAGCATGTTAGTTACTTATTCGCTGACCTGGAATCGCGTTCCATTCATCAGAAAGTTGTACTAGACTGTTTACAACAAGCTTTTGCGTCTCTGGCCGTGTGAAAACCATCTGACGTGAAGTACCACTACAACAAATTTAAAAGCTAATTAAAAAATTAATTCATTTTGCGTCACGTCATCATAGTGCTAACAGATTCCTAGGAAAGTGTGAAATTGTTGTGTGTAGCTTAAACAATCGTGAACAACCAATTTTTGCTACTTATAGCATTCCCAAAACTCGATCACCAAAACGAATCAAGGTATACCGAGTACTACGGTTAACCAATTGACTCTTGTCGGCTCGTGTCAATGCGGTGTCAATTTCTGTTCTCGGCACCCACCACCACCTTCAGCACCCATTCCCTAAGGCGGCACCTCACGTCTTCGGACGCGGAGCGATAGGCGTACTGCTGCTGCTGCTATAATTCAATTGCAGCCTGGCGCAGCGCGAGCAATTTGCTTTTCTATCTCGGCCTGGCGCGCCCAGCGACGTGTCGTCTGGTCGCCCCATCCTACCCCCAAACCCCCTTCCCCTGGCCCCCCCTCCTCCGCCCGTCCTCGTCGCCGCCATCGGGCCTGAAATTTGCAGCCTCATTTGGAGCGAGCAGTGTGGGCCATTATTCTCATTTGGGCGTCCATTATTTCTTTTATGCCACTCTCCTGGATTCTTCGTGGCGAACGACGACAACGACGACGACGACGAGGAGTGTAGGGATGGGGGTGTGTGGGGCAGGGGAAAGGGGAGAAAGACATCCACTCGACGAGTGGGGATAGTAGAACAAAAAAAATGCCAATGTCGTTGGATACTAAGACTTCGGTGCTGAACATCCCGGACGCCACACTCCAAACGCGCATCCAACGTGCACCGAAACAAAACAACATCGGAATCGATGACTCAACCTCGTTCACGGAACGCTCTTGGCATTTAATTGCCGAACCGCGACCGTTGGACCAAGAAGAGAACCCTCACACCGATCGCCTACAACCAATAAACTATCGAATGTTTGCTGATTCCGTTCAGGGAGGGAGTCAGTCCTACAGCAAGCAATGACATTTTCGTGGAACGAATTCCTCAACCTGCTAAGTTGCGAAGCACATGTTGAATAGAAAAAGGTCTGAAAACAGGATACAAATTTTTATTGAAGCAATTTAATAAATGAAAACAATATTGAACCAGCTAACATAAAATAGTAATAATATTCCAGACATCAATGCGCAAAATATTTCTTAATAACAAGAATGTACTCCGTAAATCAAAATCACTACTTACATTCCCGACCTTCCCGAAATCATTTAATAGCTGCACCGCCTTGTTACAAAATTCCAGTTTACCATCACATTAGTTTTATTCTAATGAATCTAACGGCGAACAAATTGACATTAAAGTGCAGGTTATATCGTTATCAATTGTTAATATCGCTCTTTGATACAACTGCATGGATTTCTTAGCAGGTCCTGTACGATAAGACATACCCAATCGTCGAACCATAAAAACATTATCTAGGGTGCAGATGGGAATGAGGAAGCAACTATCAAGAGAGCGAGGAGCATTAATAATTGAGCCTACCGTAAAAAAGCGCTAAGACACGGCCTGGAGCACGGTGGCCTCCACGTCGAATGCGAAAGAAAGAAAAGCATAATTGGATAATAATGTTGAAAGCGAAAAAATTGCGTGTGTGTGCGCGCGCATTCGGTTCCCGCATAACCCAAACGTGGGTCCGCCATCAAGTCCCCATTAAGATGTCCCCCCACCAAATCCAAATGTAGGAAACTCGTTACCCGGTCACGATTCGCGTTTCCACAGCCGTCACCCCGTCCATGCCCAATCTCTTAGTCCATATAACACGCACGTGTTAAAACACTAAAGCCACCGCTGGGTCGCCGTCGGCGCGTCCAGCCGCAAGAGATGAGGACATAATCCAACACGAGTCTAGCGACAAATGCTGGCCATGTGATGTGGTATTTCTTCCGCTTGGATGGAGGACAACGTTCGCCTTCGTTTTCAAGCAGTAATTTTTAAATAATTTCTGTTCTCATAAAATGTGGCGAAAGTGCATTCCGTAGTAGACCAGTTCTGGTCGGAGGATTAAATTGTGGTGCGGTCCCAGGTTTAGAGTCGCGGAAGTAGCACTCCCAGGATGCTTGTATATGTCTCTAAATAGTGCCGAATTTATTAAGAAATGATGAAAATCGAGATCTTAAATTCCGTCGCTAGCGACATATTGCTAGAAACTAACAAGTTAGTTCTCCAACACAAAATTTGTGGATCCTGATCAAACAAAAGGACTGGTGCAGCGAAATAAAAGCTCCCCCTGATGCTGTACCGCAATGCATTTCCCGCTAAACCGCGAAGTCCTTATGCGGTTATTACTACGACCTGGCCTGGCAAAATTACCAAGTCGCCTCCTGGTGGGGCTTTAGGGAGAACACGCTGGTGGACCTCCTTAACAAATATGTTAAGAGACTACGACCATAAAATTGCACTACAGCTGCAATTTAACATTTAGCAAAATCTCGGCATCATTGGCATCTATAACCGACATACTGTAACGCTTGTTAATGAATTGACGAGTCATTCATTGTGAAGTCGAACACCCTGTATTCGATGTTACAGATAGAAATAGTTATTACTAGCGATAATATATTTGTACAAAGTGAGACAGACAATTAAATACTTCAATCGCCAGTATGACTAAAAAGTCGCTAGTCATATATCAGTACAAATATGAAGTTAAAATACACTGCGTCTACACGAAAGCTGCATTAATGAAGTAACTAGATATTACTATCCAAAATCATTGAAACTATTAATCGTATGGATATCATTTTTTTTAAACGGTCTTCTAACAATACATTTAATGTTGCAGTACGATCTTATTCCTGCGCCGAATACGCGCGGGTATTTTGACTAGCCCTCGGTCTCCAAAGTACACTTTACTACAAGTGTTTCGGCATCAGCCCCTCTTTAATCAGGCCAGACTCCAGCACCAGTTAGGTAACCGGTTGGAACCGCGCGAGCCAATAACGACCTGAAATTATCTAAGCCACCCCTCCCCCCCATTCTATCCCCACCTCCCTCCCCTACCGACACACGCATCGTCGCCACGAGCCACGAGTCGCACCAGAGGAAGTCCCGTGTGGATGACGCGCCCTCTGTCGATGGCAGGCGCAACCTCTGGGAATGCTGTAATTACTAGCCCCCGCGCTCCACAATTGACATTGCAGAACATTTTTAATTAAGGCGGGGCGGAGGGAAAAACGGACTCGGTTGCCTGGCGACTGCTGCTGCACCAAGCACGTCCCCCCACCCCATCCTCTTCCTCCTCTCGACCCACCACCAAATGGCCAATGGCAATGCTGGTTAGAGGAATTCGCCATGCACGGCTCGCGTTGATTAACTGCGTGTGTCGAGTGTGCTACGCAATCGGAAATTGACTTTCATGCGCACTTTTCGAGACCGATCTAAATGAGTTTCGCATTAGTGCTTATTGTCGTCCTATATTTAGTGGCGTGAGGTGACTTTAGCTAGCAGTCGTGCGGTAAAAACTTCATCGAGTGCCCCAACACTGACTAGACAAAAGATTCGGGAGTGCAAGTGTTTCCTATTTTGCAACAGCGCCCCCTCTAATTGTCCACACCAACTGAGACCAGACTCGTTTAAGTTTTAAAATGTCCCGCGTTCTTTAGGCATGTCACCCGAGACTACCCCAGAGGGAGACAACAAGTGGCTGCAGAAATCAGCCAATAATTGATAAGATTTGAGTAGATCGTGAATCCACCGCAACGCGGCGCCATCGAGTCAACGTACCGCCAATCCGCTTACACCCTGCAGCGCCTTGTTCTTTATGGAGTGGATTTGGAACTTCATCCGGCCGGATGGACGGCGGGTTGGGCGGGAAAACAATCTGCTGTTCTCGCGCGGCTTCGCGGCCAGCGTGTGTTGGGGATTTATTTATGACACGAAAGCGCTACGCGAAAATAACCGGGTGGGGTGTAACAGCAACAAACAACAGCAGAAACAACAACAAAAAAATCCGTATCCCTCACCACCAATCTAAAACCCACCTCCACAAATCCTCCCCCACGCTCTCTCCTTTCTCCGATCTCAGCTAACACCAGAAATCAGTGACACGGCATTAATTGTTGGCGCCGGACATCGGCGAAGTAAATGAAGCGGTCCGAGCTGCCGACTCGAATTCACGACTGGTGGAACGTAGGCAATGAAAGTTCCATACTACCGATTGCAAAAGAAAAATAAAAATACGCCAACGCAACCACCAATATAGTAAACGGTACAGCTTTACATGACCCACTTGTGGGAAGTTGCTGCTTATGTAATTCAAAATTGGCAACCTTAGATCACATACAGCATCATCGAGAGTGTAATTGTTTTCATGTTGTCGTCTTAGAAGATTCATTGATAGATTGTTGATTCTAGAGCAGCATCGCATAAAATACGAACTACCAATACTCCGAACTACCAATACTCCGAACTACCAAAATTTGACCACAGACTGCATTGTTCGCATCCTGGCAACCAAATTATGTTGATTAAATAATTGAGACTGGTCAAACTTTTGTCGCGGAGTCGCCAAATACTATATTTTTGACAATGACCATTTC
>JAQGBY010003150.1:0-20232 GCA_034698785.1 Mycogona germanica
GAAGGTGTCGGCCGGAATCGAAACCGCGATCACGGGCTAAGAGGCGAACGCGCTACCTCTCTGCCACTCGACACCCCCATGTTATATGATGAATGAACCCCTAATAAATGAACAATCAGTTTGTTTATTTTCACCCGATTCGGAATTAGAACCCAGAATCACACCACACAATGTCATTGGGAAATTATTCACTATGCGGAAGTCCCCTTAAATCTAAATGAAATATTTTTATGAGTGCAAACGTGCAAATAGTATTTTTTTTCTTGGTTCAAATGGAAATTCGGCTATTATGGGAAATGTCATTTTGCTAGGGGCCAACGCAACCCATGCGATGAAAGATTCTACATCAGCACGCTGGAAATTTCTCACAGTTCACGTATTCTTTGACCAAAACAAAATGATCCTTCCATCAATTTTATAAATCCTAACGTGACATAAATCTCACACCTTTTCTGTTGCGTCAATTGGGTTAGTTTTATCTGCGTTTGGTTTGTTGAAAAATTTACATTTCGTTTTCTGCTAGAACCTAAACACTCTCAGCGATCACAACCAATAATCAATAGTTCAGTCATCAATAATAACTAATAATCTTCTTGATGGACTACTTGTATCTGACCAAAAGCCATCCGAATTTCACCGAAAATTCATATGCTACGATTTAATTATTTTCTAAATATTTTATTTATAGGCTAATGTTCATTCCCTATATTGTAGGGCAAGTCTCACTTCCCTGAAGCGAGATTCTAAGCTGAATTGATAATGCTTAGTTTATGGTGCGAAGTTGGGAGCCCAAACAAAGCGACATTTTTTGGCAGATCGAATTCACCGGTTAATGTCGGACAAAGTGAACCCCTTCAAATCGATATTTCACGACAATATTTTTTTTCGAGTTTAGACATCTAAGCGACTATGACAGATTAACAAAAATGAGTTCAAAAAAAATATATTGTCAAACTTACCGGCAATGTCGACAAGCAGTTGAAATAACCAGCCACCAAAACAAGTTTGATTTTTTTTCTTTCTCGCAACAAAGAAAATTACCTCATAGCACACCTGCGGCGATAAACCGTCAAAATGGCATACATTTTTACAGTTGGTTTAGTCGTTGGGATTCCAGATATGAGAACGAAGAACGTAAACACTGCGTATTCGCTTTGATATGACGAGGGTTTTCGTTCTCGCAAAAGAGTATGGCTGTCAAGTTGACAATCAAAGAGAATACGAGATCTCACTTAATTGTGTTGACAATTGTTCAGCAAGTTTCAACTGTTGAGGGAGGAGGAATTTCTTACGGTAGATCTTGATGGTGATGATTATCAGTGGTGAGCAGTCAAACTTCGTCGAAGATCGAACCCAACTATTGCGCGAACTTGTTGAAAAATCACACACATGAAGCGTACACACGTACACACTAAATGTTGCAAGAAGAACAGATGCGATCTTCAAGAAGCACAATCTTCTCAACGAATGTACGTAGCACTTGAGAAGAAAAAAGTCTCTACAAATTAAACGACAAAGAAATATCCGTAACTTTCACCGTACTAAAAATTTAATTCCACGCTGTAGTGACCACGAAATAATGACGCCGTCAATCGGAAGTGTCCAACCACAGTGGACTCCCCGAAGAGCAGAGACCAAAAAAGTATATTCCGTTTTGGCTTCCGGTCGGCCAGAGGAAGTCAGGAGATATAGAGAGACGTCAGGCGGTTACCGGTCGTCGGGAGAACGGAGCTGCGACCGTCACACGAAGCACGCGCGTGCCGTATGAGCGACCGGCTGTTGGACGCGCGATGGCGCCGCGTCAAGAACCCAGAAGGCGTCCGTCCACTGGAGAGAGAGATAACTCGATCCGACCGCGTCGAGAGATGTCTACTGAGCGGGAATTGGAGCCACGAATGCCGTCTCTCTAGAGCCATGGAGCGCTCGGCGCTTCTTCCCCTCTCTCTCTCTCTCGCACATGTCAGGTTTACCTTTTTTTACGCGAGCGCCAAATACGAAGTGTGGGGAAATTCAGAATTCACTGGAGCGTCAGTTAGTTGTTGGACAAGCTAATTTCAACCAAAAATCGATATGGTTCAATTGTTTTAAAAATTGTTTTGGAGGTCGATCGATTCGAACGATTCGCATGACTTATATTCAAAGGTCGAATTGTCTCGTATCTGGAGGGGAATTTTGATGAGGTGGACTGGCATTGACATATTTTAGAGTAGAGGTCCACCTGGTGGCGAAGAGAGTCAACTGTTTAACTCTTTGTCGTACGATGCCGTCATCACTGTCCTCGTTCGCGAGCGGAAATTAAGAAAATATCTGACAAACCATAAGAGGTGTCGAGTGGTCGAGAGCCAACGTGTTTGGTTCAAAATCCGTTGATCGTGGTTTCGATTCCGGCAAACACCTTCTGAATTTTTCGGGCGAGAGAAATTCCTTGACACGCCTTCTTTCGGAAAAGAAGTAATATTATGATGATTCGTACCTGTAGGACATCGGGACGTGAAAGATCCCTTTCCTAGGCAGCCTAGGTTAGTCAACATTTCCAGGTCGCCTATCTGTGGGGGTTATAGGATGTTAAATCAACGGCGAAGCTCCTTAACAAACATTTTTTTTCTGACAAACTACAATGTCGGTGCCGATGAATCGAAATTGGTCATAGAAAGACCATTTTTTTCTTCGAACAATCTGCCGATATGTTTTGAGTTATCGATATCTAAAATTGGTGTCAGCCCTCTTCTCGCCAACAATGACTGTTTAAAAAACGGGTGCCCGACATTTAATTTATTTCTAGCCGATGTTATCGAAACGATTGTTGGCACATCGCCCGCAGCTGTAGTATCTTTTTTGCACAACAATTATTTACGTAACCAAGCCTTAAAAAATGCATAGACTTAAGTCGTGAATCTAGAAATTATTTTTTCCAGTTAAATTAACAGAACGTATTAGCGTAATTGGTTGATGCATCTCGCTTGTCCATCACAATTTCTAACGCGATGGACACGACAATAGACGAATAATGGAGGATTCGCCTCGCAGAATTTCAAGCATGGATTTTCGCATGTACAAAGAGCAATACTCGTACATGTTCATGTACATGTACATGTTCCACCCGATCATTGCTTCAGACACGGCTCACGTTATTACGGTTATAAACGTTTAGCTCCAACCATTTTTCGATCCGCGCCCGGCAGAATTTCAAAAGTACTGCAATTTAGAAGATTAGCGCAATCTCATCGGAAGCAAAATTGGACTCGAGGGAACACATAAATGATAAAACCTCTCATTTTCACGGTTCTGCACGGACTGGGGTGGAAAACAGCTCATTTGGGACAATTGGAGTTTGCAAGTTAGCAGCTCAGCTGAGATGAGCTTCTAGTAGTAAGGAAATGCTCGATGCCCTTTTCCTATCAATTTAATCCCATTCTAAAACGTGGGCGTGTGATGTCGAGTGAATTAATGGTTAGCGTGGTTGTCCCGTATCGCGGTTTCGATTCCGGCCGAGACCATCAGAATTTTTCGGGCGAAAGGAATTTCTTCGCACGCCATTTTTTTCGGAATGGAAGTAAAACGTACGTTATTAGGACACGTCAAAGATCCCTTTCCTAGGCAGCCTAGGTTAGGAAAAATTGCGTGGTCGCTACCTAACGGGGTTTGAGCATAGAAAGGTTGTACAAATATTTAGAAGTGATAATTAAAAATAGTAAATTAATTTTTTATCTAAAATATATTAACGAAAGTGTCGTGCCTTGGGTTTCTCGACATGAAAAATAATTTATTCAATATGCATGCATTCTAGATTGATTAATTAATGTTTTGCGGATGGCTACCTTAAATAAATAAGAGTAGTTCACCCCCTTAATGAGCAGATTGGTAGCTGTTTCTCTAAAAACAAAAAAGCACAAATCCAAAACTAATTGGCAACATTTACCGTCAACTGTGTCGGCCAAATATCATTTAATTGGTAACTTAATACGATTTTGTATATATATAATTTAATTGGCAACATTATACATCAGTTTGAAATTGGCATGATAAACAAATAAATGTTGCTTAGAAGAAATAAATAATGATAATTGATTACAGAAATCCTATCTACACACTTTCTCGAGAATTGGAATTCTTCAAAATATTGTCAACAGCTAGATTGGGATAATTGTAATCTACCGACTTTCAAAATTATCGTCAAAGTTGTAGGCTCACTGGGGATAATTAATCGAAAAAGGGTGAAATGATAGTTTATTGATTAATTTGCAATTACTACTTTTAATTAAAGAAAACATTCAAAGAATATATCAACAGATTCTCCCAAAAAATCAATGAATTTCTATTGGTCACGGCATGCATATCAAAATGGTGTCGAGTCAAATTTAAAATCAAAATTGGAAAACGGTATTGAAATGAATTGTAATTTGGCACATACTTGTATGTTGGAAAGACAAATAACTCTTTCAATTGTCATTGTGCACATGTAACTCCGTCCCGAAATCCATCCACCAAATCGAACTCGGATTCATCAATTTAATTTTGCGATTTTTATCAGAAAAATCCATTTAGAAATTGTTTTCTACTGAAATCAAATGATTGAAATGATGATCATTTGAATTCGTCAGCTCCACTAAAAATGAGTGAAACGCGATTTATTGTGCATAAAATGAAACATTTCAGTGAAAACAATTTCTAAATGGATTTTTCTGATAAAAATCGCAAAATTAAATTGATGAATCCGAGTTCGATTTGGTGGATGGATTTCGGGACAGCATGAATATCATGCTGCGTATATCATGTGACTAAAACACGTATTTTAGTCACAGGGTTCGAAGCTCCGTCTTACGTTCAGTTATTTATCTAAAAGTAATGAGACATCCAATCACACTGACGGGATATCTGGATGCAATGTGGTGTCACTTTAGAATATTGGGATATAAAAGAAAAAAGAAAATGAGCAAAAATATACGCGGTGCGGGGTGTTTCAACTGAAACAAAAAACAGCGTATAATGGACGTCAAATAGAATAACGATAAAATGCCAACGCTATTCCATTAACAAAGGCCCTTTGAAGTTACACGATTGTGCTCCAGATAATGGATATCATTCACATCAATCCTTGCTTTCCAAATTAATTACAATTTGTATGGCTTTTCGCGGCGATGCTTTGTTCTGGTGATCGAATAAATAGCTCTATTTCAACGTTGCAGCGCAAGGACATCGGCCCTCAGATATTTCGATCTATTCTATAGAGATGTACAGTCGAGAGATGGTATTTCCCGTTTCAAACCCACACGCAACTAAATTAAACCAGACAATGAATTATATTCCCATTACTGTAATTAAATACAATTCATCGACGACACCTAAAGTCTGGATGTGAACGACGCACACAAACTGAGCTTGTTAGTCTACCGTCTTTCTCGTCCTATCATTCGCGGTTGATCGACTGTATCGGTGGTATGTTACACACCTTCCGGCTGTTGCACTTCGCGGATAATCGATCGACTGCAGCGCCTGATTCAGAATCATCAGCCAGCAATTATCAAACAAAAACTGCCGGGCAACTTAGCGCTTCACGAGTTCGAATACGCGAAACACGACCACCGAATATGTAAACAAAAAACGCATACGCATATTCAGTTCGACACCAAGAAGCTCCAAGTTCCAGAAGGCAGCAAATCGGTTTCAATGCTTAAATATATACGAAGTTTGAGTATATATTATTAATGGCACATAGTTTTTTTTTAAACAATAAGCGCAAACTTGGTTGCCGCACAAAGGAATTCATATTCACATTAAGGCGGCTATCCTGATTTTCTTAGAAATGGAATCGTGTTTCATTTGAATATCTTATGGTAGTGAAATTCAGTTTGGGATGTCACAGCCTTCGGGCAAGAGCCGAACCCATCCGATGAATATGCATGATTCCCCCTTTTGCGTAACTTAATTAGTCTTGTCCCTTTTTACTGTTAGCAATTATGAATTAATTATTGCGCCGCCGGAAAGAAAATAGAGAACGTCGATCGCAGGCTATAAATTTGTAATCTTTTGGGGATATGTAATAAAAACAACATTTTTAGCGACGTTCGGCGGGAAAACCTACGATCAAATAGAACATCATAAGTAGGCCCTTGCAAATTTTGACAAGGATATTCTGATGAAAGACTGTAGGTGGAGCTAATTACTGACGCAAGATCTAGTGGACCCATAGATTTCTATCCACGGTACAGAGACCGCTTCTATTCGAGTATGAATGAATATACAGTACACGCATGCGCACGATACACTTTACTGCAGTGTATTTTCTCAATGTATTTTCGTTAAATAACTTTAGGAAACGCGTTGGAACAATTTTAAATGCCTTTCAACGAACGTGAATATTTTTTTAAAGTTCAATATCACTGGTACTATTTATCTTGAACATGTAGATGTTTGCATTTGGGTTTTCGGTGCTCAAGTCAACGTTATAAATGTTTAATTTTCTAATTTGAGGAATAACATCGAACCTTAATCCACGTTTAACATAGACATTTTCAAATATGCATACCTTTGAAACATTTCCCCTAAATGCGCATTTAATGTGTTAAAGATTACATAAACATAGTATTCTTTTACACAAAAACTTTAAGACTACGCATACACGTTTAACTGTTAATTCAAAAGAACTTAATAAAAATATATGGCATAAATTAAAAATAGGTATAAATTAAGAACCAGGAAAATGATTGGCAGACCTATTTTTTTAACCGTGTTTCCCTTTTGATTTTTAACATTCTGGCTTAGTTTAATTTAAAAAGTGCAGATCAGTTTATTCAACGTTTGATATTAGATTACGAAATTACAATCCATCAAATTAAAAGTTAATTAATTATTTCATTAATTATGAGAACATCACTCACTGCTGACTTCAAAGAAGTTGGTACAAAAAAATACGCAACCAATTTGTAACGGCTCCTTTAAAGATGAAATATCCAAACGATGTTGTAAATATCATCTGTATATTTGCATATCGATCTTCTATATATATATATATATATATAGAAGATCGATTCGATTGATGCTTAAAAAAAAGTGTCTAGTCTCAAATTTATCAATGTACCCTTGTATTTCTAGGAGATTCAGATTCGGTTAACTGAATTTCATTCGGTTAACTGAATTTCAGTCGCCCTGTAGTCCATGCCCCACCCTTACCTCTCCGAACGCGACTAAGAGCCCACATCGTGGAAAGTAGGAAGTAGGAAAACGCCCGCGCAATGTCCATGTGTGTGTATTCCATCCCTCCTCCAGCCGGAGATACTGGCTGGTGGCGTCAAAGAGCATCTGTCGGGATATAGGACTGGTCCACTTAGCGCTCGATTAAGCCAAACACGAGATGGCGCGCTAAACAAACTAAGACGCCAAACGCACACGCGCAGCACCGAAGTCGACACGTCAAAGGCGCGCGTTCCACGTCTAGAGCCCAGCAGAACTAATAAACCAGGGCAAGCGCATCTCCATTCTGTACACACAGGATTGGCGGCGTCATCGAGTACCTATAGAGACCAAGACGTGGCACGCGTGACTTCAAATTCGACAGTCGACAATTTTGGCGACATGTCGTCTTATTCGCGCGAACAAATTCGGGAACCCTAACCTCATCTGATAGGATAGACAGAAAAATAAAGAAATTGTGATTAGACAACAAATAATGACGAAACCCATGATCGTCGAACTGATAGCCTAGTTGCACTGTAAGCATGCTTCAAGTTTGGGCTTGATATTAGGCCAAATTGTCTTTCGAGATCGTGTCCATCGCAAACGGTATAAATCACTCGCTCGAATTTTATTAGAAGTTCAACGTTCCATCTTACTATTACTATTATGTACCCACAAGCAGCCCCGGATGGGGCCTATGGCGGGGGTCGAACGACCAGTTAAGGACAAAGGTGTGGTTGTCCTATCCTAACAGGCTCCTGACTTCAGAATCATTAAGGTTATTCCACTGTCGACACACTCTGGGGAAATAGGAGTTGAAGTACGAGTCACATCTAGAATGCAGCTCCTGAACCGTTCGAGTATTTCCCGTTCTTCTACACCTAGTAAGAGCCTGTCTCACAATCCCCCTTCAGAATACAAGCCAAAAACCCAATATTGTCCCTTTTCTACGATTCCCATTCCAATATTGACAACTTAAGAACAATTGAGATTCTTGAGCACAATTAAGATGGCCGAATTGTCATTCGAGAGTACCTGGCCATTTCTTATCAAAGCACGGGTCAGAGCGGCACGGCCCGATTCTGTTCAATGTATCAAAGCATGCTTAGATAAGTATACTCGGTCAGTGTAACTAGGGTATAATCGCCCATATTGAGAAATAATACCGGTGCATTGTGTGATTGCCTTGCAACGCGGGGCAGCAACATACTGGCGTTCAGGTCAGGGCGTGTCAGATCCTATAGCCCCATTCACGCTGGTTCGAGTCCTTTTTTCTTTGCCATTTGTTTCACGTCAGTGACACTGGCCTACTACAGTGACGTCACTGTCGAAAATGTTCAAATATCTCATCCCGGAATTGAAACCATTATCACGGCACATCTCTATTTCTTGTCCTTGTAGCAAAGTTTTGACGCTTGCTACGGGTCTTAATACCCTAGTCACACGGACCAATTATGTTTATTCCAAACATACTTAGCAAGGCGCGTTTAGACATTGAACAGCATCTGCACGTGCCGCTCGTCCATGCTTTGTCAAGAAAACACGAGGCGCTCTAGAATGACGATTCGTCCATCTCAATTGTGCTTGATGGGGCACGTTCAACTCTTAATAAGATTCGAGCACGTGATTTGTATCGCTCGCGATAGCCACGATCTCAAAGGACAATTTGCCCCAATCTCAAGCACATTTGAAATCTCTCAAGCAAATTGCAGCATTCTAAATTGTGACTAGGGTATAAACTGATACAGTTTGGTTGCGCTCGCAACCGTGCAAAGTTCCAACTCCCATCACTATAGGTTCGACAGTTTGATGAGCAGGTGTAAGAAATATCTATATTTCTATTATTCTTCAAGCTTTTCAATTCAATAATAAATAAATTATCTTTGAATTATTTTCAAATGAACAAATATTTTTTTACGAACGTTAGAGTGGGAAGACAACGATGGTTGCTCAGTCACGAAATGCGGCAACAAGTGGCAAAGAAGATACACCATTTTAAAGATGTTGTCAAATTTCATGGTCAAATGTTCTTTACAACTCAATTCATATCAAATAGATAAGCGGGATCCAATTGTAAGTGTCGCGCTCTCGTACCTCAATCGTAATTGTCATTGTCATCCGAAGGCCACCACCAAATTTCATCTGCCTGATGTCATCCTCATCATCCTATAGACTAAAACTGCGACGCTTGTGGAAGACGGGCTCGTGACTCTATAGAGTAAGCAGACCTATCTCACGGCGTGCACCAAAATGTGTTAACCAAAGCTGACTTGTCATAGGAGTTGTGTGCGGTTATTAAAATTAACGACTACGGGATTGGTAAACAGTGGCCCCAAAAAATGACAATGGCCGGCCGAGCAGACGGCGCCATCCAAGATGGTGACAGTGCAAGTATGACGTTTCCTCTATATAAATGCTCGGCTTGACGACGTGGATAGCATCTTTGACAGGCGACAGCTAGTCTAAGCTCTAGTTGGCAATAAACGTCGTCGCGTGAGCATCAACAAAGCGGGTACATCGCGAAAATTGCATCACAAAAACTTCATAGAATGTGTCCATGGAATCAGTGTCAGGTGAGGCCACACGATGAGAGAAAGTCGACATACTTTCTAAAAAACTGTCCAATTAGATAGGTAGCGCTTGGTACGCATCTTTTTGTCTGGCATTCTGCCAAAATGAAAATTACTCGTATAGGTTTTTTTAAAGTGTTGTTACTTAATGTGACTATGTGGCTTGTCTTAGAAAGTGCTCACCTTTTCATTTAGCTCTATCGTCTTTATCGATCCATCAGCCGTGGATGGTTGCTGATTTCCAGTGCAACATATCTGTCGAAACTGATAGGATGATTCAGAACCTGATCTCAAGACACATGGGCACATGTTCTGTAACAATAAACAGAATGGTTGCTACAGTAGTCAGTGAGAGGAAGGGAATTGTTACAGTGGTGGCAGGAAAATGGGAATAGTTACAATTAGATTTAATCAATACAATAACGGCAAATGGTGAATTAGAATTAAGGCAAAGTGACCGTTTCACGCATTTTTCATGGTTGTCTTTCACTGTACATCTGTATAACATCCTTCAAAAGCTCAAGATTTAATTAAAAGCGTCATCACATGTACAATTGTAACAATGCATGTGCGAACAATTTTAAATGTCAAAGATGAGCGAATGAGCATTACCTCTGTCTTGTCTTACAGATAAAGAGGGTACATGCTTTATATGGTTCTGATTGTATATTTTATTTTCTCAAGCAACAAATTCTACATTATAGTTAGTTCATGTAAATTACATTATTTTTTATGAAAATTTAAAAATTCGGCCCTCTAGAAATGCATTAAAAAATCGCAAATCTATTCCCATGACGTTATCATTTAAAATGATTTTCACTGAAGAACAAAATTCAATGTACAGGGGTGTTCTAAAAAGAAAAAATGTGTTGTATTAGAATAAAATGACTTTGAAAGAATGTTGAAATTAAGGTTTCTAAGGTGTGGGAGGTTTAAATTAACTATTTCGACAAATTGACTTAGCTGGATCGACGGAACGTTGTATCGGAATCGGTCGTTCAAGAACTGTGCCAAAAAGTCAAATCAAAAAAGAAAAAAAAGTCAGTATGCTCGAGTCAAAGTTGGTGAGCAGTCAGGAAAACAAACCAAAAATTGACGCACCAGATTCAATAACAGAAAGGGTCGTAAGACTCATATGAGTACAAAAAATGGCACTCGAACTAACGCGAACAAATCGGTTATCATCGCATCAATTAATGATGACGCTCTTTGCGCATGCGCGTCTTCTAAATAAGGACTCGTTGAGCACAATTTGAAGGAGTCATTCTGTTTGTGGAAGTATTAATCAACATGCTATTATTATGATGAGATTTCTAGGAAATCTCTTTTATTTTGTATCCGCCCTGTTTGCTGTGGGTACATACAACAGATATAACGATGAATGTTACGGAATAGATCTGGCAGCATTTGCCCCAACATGGCCACGGGGTATTATGTTTTTGTGTAGGCGATTCCAAGTAATTATTACGGCAAACGACTGGTTGCTATGACAACCTAGGTAGACTAGACTATACAATAAATGGTGTATACACGAATCAAGAGCGACTCTATTCATGAAAAATTGTAGTCACAAGTAAGGGATCATTCTGAAAATATGATACGCTGTCTTAATTTTAAAAACAACTTAAGTGGTAAAAATTACGTTTTATTCGAATGAAGATTATGATTTTTTTTGGAGTAAGCTCGTGTAATACAGACTCACTAAGATAAAATATTTTTTCACCGCTAAGACAAAGTCAATGAAGAATCATTAACTGAAAATATGATACTCATTTTCATTAAGTATTTTTATAAATTACATTTTTTTTTATCCAATGAAGATCCTGTTTTGGTGTTTATTTGGTTAAAGTTCTCTCATCGAGTAAGTACTTGTTAAAATAATTTTACCCGCAAAAATTGTGGAACAGTATTGAAATTCTTGAAATTTTTTATTTTAAATGGGCCAAGTTAGGAAAATGAATAAACAATAGGGATTCGTATTTTGAACAAAGTAGATAGTCTGTTTATTCGCTCTCCGTCCGTTTTTGAAGAGGTTCATTAAATGGTGTTCTTTCGCTCGCCGAGAACCGTGGCCCTGGAACTCTAATCAATGGCAGGGAATCTTTCTGGGTCAACACTCGCACGCGGAATGCTCCAAAACCGTAAAATCCCGACTCCAGTAGCAAAATAAACTGCTAAACGACCCCGGTTCAGAAGAAGCCAGTAAAAAAGGTAATCTAAATAACGCGCGTGTCGTTAACAGCTCGTAACGGAACGGACGAAAGGTAGTTCTGATAAAGTGGAGGAGCCGAGTTAATATAACCTTCGAGGCACTTGCACGGAAGACTGGCACGTAATGCTTTACATCTAAATGCGTACACACTACACTGAGGCCATCGGAGTCCTCGTTCGTAAATAGGCGTCGAATCTGAGCTGTAGCTGAGAGGACACGAACGTTTGACGCCACCAAGACTTGAATGGAAGAAATACATGTCTCCGTGTCTCATGAATAGTCTAATTTATTGCCGCAAATGGTATGATTGAGACTGAATCGATGCCCAATTGAAACTCAACGAACGATATGGGCTCAGTAGTCGATGAGTGCAGAAACATTTCAGAGGTCATCTGCGTAGAAAACTCGCAGAGCCCAATTTGCTCATTTGTCGCCGGGATCAAAGCTCCGAAGGTTGTTAACAATTTCAATCGTTTTGATTGTTGCATTCTAAAGGCAGGGTAGCACTTACTAAGTATAAATCGGATCATTCTACAGTTGCATTCGTATTTTCTCAATGTCATTTTTTTTACACCAGCAGCAGAGTTCAGTCCTCACTGTAAAAACAAAATCTCAATTTTAAGACATATTTTCGGCTTTTGGGATTCGTTGAAGCAGGGATAATTAATTTATTTTAAATTTGCTATTTTGAAACAAAAAATTGACTTAAATTCAAAAACTAACATGTCTTAAAATTTAAAAAAACAAAAGTTGCCTCAATTGTGTCGACAACAGGAAATTTATTTTTTGAATTTTCAAATAAATTATCAATAAATCAATAAATTATACTGATTTTACAGAAATAAAATATACTAACTATGAGAATCATGATCAATGACACAGGCGGGTCATGACTTACATGTTGTATAACTATATGGGTGAGATGAGCGAGCAATTTTCTTTTGTCTATCTGGTAAGCGTCGAAAACAAAGCAAAATTGTCTTAGAATTGTTCACATTCCGAAAGGAAAGACGTTGGCCTATAAAGAAGGCAATAACATTGGGCCCACTCGACAACGAGTCAAACTACGACCAAGGGGCGATGTAAAAAGAGAGACGACGTTAATGCAATTCGATCTTGACGATGACCTCTGCACATGACAGTTATTGGTGCCCTCTGGTTCATCGCACATCTACAGGGTGGCCTAAAAAACCGTTTCACTAGAGATTTGATCATAAAATAGCAAATCTTTCATTTATTTAATTAAAATTTGGCACACATGTTGGTCTTTCCTTTATTTATGAATATGCCTCGCGCATGTGCACACTCCGTGAGTTCATCATTCGAATTCCTAAGGTTCAAAGTGATGCTCGCAATACAAATGTCGCAAGTGTATGTCTGGGTTCATTAAAAAAAGTAGTGGATTCAAAATTGATCTTAAAAAGGTTAACATTTTACAGAAACTAATGGCATTTTTACACACACATGAATGAAAGGTGACCAAGTAAAATGATTATTACAGTTTTTGTTTAAAGGTATGTGTTTTGACCAAGAATTGCATGAAAGGAGACGATTTCTCCATTGAGAAATCGATGGACTCGTAGCACAGTGAGCTGGTGTGCCATCTTGTTGCTTTAGACAGTTTATTAGCTTTCTGCTTCTTTAATCATTAATGATTATGTTTTAGTTTTAGCGTTTGGAGAATTATATTTCAGTAAATTTATTTTATCAGTTACATCGCATGCTGCTTCTCATAATGACCAGTGGTGACCGTACATGGACCTTAAACAAGAACTTTATTGTTTTTAGACAATTAGGATGAATTAAGTTATACTCTGTAATCTCCAACTCAGTTATAAATTAGATGAAACTTAAGTTGAACAATGTCGATTGAAAAATATTCCTTGTATGTTTTGAAATAAGGGATATGGCCCGTACTTCACGATATAAATATTCTTTCCGTACGTGGGAAATACATCCCATATCTACTTACGCACCGGAACTGATAATTTTTTTAAAGATGCATGTGCGAATCGAAGCCATACACCATTCAAGAAATGGGGTATGATAATAACGGAAACGTACGAATATGCGGACAAATAAACATTAATCACGAAAAGGATAATCAGCTTCCATATTTGCAAAAGGAAACTGTGCCAGCAATGGAGAAGATCGAAATTGCATTAGCTATCGTTTGGATAAGAAGTGCGCTTCAAAGGTGGCTCCCCTAATAGGACAATCTATAAACTACAATTGTTTTCATTGTCGTGTGTGCACTGTGATAATGGTTAATTTTGCGTTTGGATAATCAAACATCTTGAAAGTAACGTATTTGTAAATTAATAATTTTTTTAAAACGTCCTTCTGTTGTCGAAGCTTTTACAGAGTAGTCAAAAGGTTATATTCGTCCCAATTGAAATGGTCCGAAGTTTTGCTGATCCGAATTCATTTTTCAATTTATATAAACCATCAAAGCAATTTAAAACGCAAATCATTTTGTTGTCTCATACAATATGTGATATGCACTCGATTATGCAGTTTTATAAGGAGCTCGTTAGTCCATTAGTTGTAAGTGTTTTGAGTAATTTAAACTCATGCATAGATGTTATCAAAAAATTAGTTTTATTGCGTCAATGGAAAATTGGAATTACTTTATATCTTTTGTCAACACAGCGAACCCAATGATTACGACATTACATGCATATATTCTCTGTAATTCTGTATTCCCGTAATGATAAATTTTAAGGTCTTTATATGACCCGAATTTAACCACGAACGCTTTATATACTCGTATAACCGGATTGCCCATTAATATGATAAATTGGCATGCCATCTACGTTGAGAGCATAACTGTCATTAATTTGTAAATCGGATATGCGTAGAGATAAAATGGCTACACTATATCGTATTCTACACTGTATTTGTGTGCGGTGAAGATTGAATGAGCGGCCTTCGGTGACCTACTCACCTTACACGAGACGAGGTCTTTGCAAGCGAACATTCATCAATCCACTCTCGGCTTCCACCCCCTAAATCCGTAAATGATGCGAATATGATTTGCTAAGAGATGAACTAATGGAGTCTCACGCAATATCAGCAGTTTTGTGTTATTGTATTACGTACAGAATGTTTAGACCTGTCCCATCTAATGAATTGATTCCTTGTTTCAAATCAAGAAGACGATAACATATTTATATCAAGCTTAAAATCAATTTTGGCGTACTGCATTTTACAAGGGTCGATAAAAAATGATTGATGTTATTCTTTTTCATTATTTTTCAATGGAACATTAACGTAAATATTAACTGTGAGACTTATTTTAAATGGATAAAGACATGTTTGCATCCTACAGCGTTTTATCCTATAGCCCTTTCGATTTATTAATTAATAATCAGTTTACTTAGATAAAAACTGATAATTGGGACAGACAATCCTTGAAACATCTTAAATAGATAAGATAACTTCTTAATTAAAATATGATATAAACTTAATGCTGCTAACACACATTCAAAGAGTACGGCAGCTTCTCAATTTCTTGATTCAAAATCTCGGAACTTCGGAATCCCTCATGAAGCAACACATGATTTGGCTAAAGTAAAAATAGCTGATCATTAGCACAGCTCATTAAACAGAACCGTAAACAATACTGAGATATTGTCAATATCTATGACAAATGATGTCTGCTGTTGCCTGCGTTTCGCATTATTATATTGTGTGTTTACGGTTTGTGTGCGGGACAGATTTTGATGCAATTTAGTGACGTTCTAGAGAATCAAATAGACACCCATGCACTAAGATAAGAAACGTCAACAGAATGTCTCAGATCGACGTTAGTGGGCAGCACTTAACAAAACCCATTGTTTATTCCCCAATCATAAAGTTATTAAATGAGTTTCGCTCAGAAAGTGATAAAATTAATGGCAAAGCGATAGAGCACAGGAAAGAGCCCAGGGCAAAACTCGGAAATGCACGAAGCAAATAAATAAAACGAATTTTTTTCGAGACACACGGAAGAATGGATTGAACTCACCAATTACTTTTTACATGACCCGAATCATTATTCCGTGTGTGTCGCAAAAAATAGTTTTGTTTGTTGTATTGTTGAGTGGCTGAGAGGTAGCGCGTTCGCCTCTTCGCCCGTGATTGCGGTTTCAATTCCGGCCGACACCTTCGGAATTTTTCGGGCGAGAGAAATTCCTTAACGCGCCTTCCTTCGGAATGGAAGTAAAGCCGTGGGAGCCGTGTCTGTACGATGTCAGGTACACGTTAAAGATCCCTACCTAGGTAGCTTATGCTAAGCCTGGGCTAGGCGAAATTACTAGGTCGCCTCTTGGGGGGTTCTAGTTCTAGTTCTGGACCTCCTTAACAATATCTCAGATACAACTGGTCGTTCGACCCCCAGACATAGCCCCCTCTCTTGGGGGCTGCTTGTGGGTACATATTGTAATTGTAATTTATTTGCTTCGTGCATTTCCGAGTTTTGTCAACTCGGCCGTCGTCGTTTAATCCCAGAGTGTCCTGGGTTCGTTCCAGTGTTCTTTCACTTATAAGCAACGACATTTGGATTATTTCAAAGGTAAAAAGTTCTCAGAATAATAATGCTTGCAAAAATGTACCATTTCAAATATTCAGAAGCCTGTGGTATAAACCTGTGCATGTGCCCTCAAGTTTTCAAAATAGTACATATTTGCAAGCGTTATCTACTAAAATATTTCACATACTTTAAGAGAGCAGACAATGGCAGCAATTCCTTCTGCCGCCATTGAGCGAAATAGGCTCGTCGACGTGTCGCCGTTTTAAATATTTAATTAAGCAAACGATACAGCAGCAGAACGACTGCCGAGGACAATAGGAAGAATCGCCTCATTCATTCTCTTTCACTCGCCTCAGAAGTATTAGGATTCTCGGAGACGCTCTTCCCATGGTAGTGTTTGCCTATAGGTGGTATTTGCCGAAAGGCCAACGTGTCCCCAAAAGAGCTTCAACGTGCAATAGGGTGCTCGGATACCACACCATAACCCAAAGTCACACGGTGAGCGTCCTTTCATCCTTTGTATCCATGCTGACTGAATATAGCTTCTCATTTGCATCCAATATATAATCTCCAGACCCAATTACGAGCGTACTTGGCGACACTTTTAAGGATACCATTTTTCAAGTCGGTTTGGAGACCGGCAAGAGGAACTTTGCGCGCGCGGTTTTTACGGAAATGATGCAATGTGGCAACAGTGAAAATTACAGTTTCCTAATCTTATATTATACAACAAAGAAAACAAATTTTCTGTTCGGGAAATATCTTACGAACGACTTAACCAAATTGAATGAAAGTTTACCTGCACATAGTTCCTCACAGTAGTTGTCTAGCGACGAAATTTTAGATCTTTATTTTCAGCATTTCACAATTAATTGACCGTTAGCAAATTCTTACTAATCTCCCATTCGCCTTACGTGAAAACAAATCACACCAGATTACAATTCCAACTACATACACATTTCTATTTACCAGAATAATATTTTCAATATAAAAACCAAATAAAATAAAATAACATTATTAAAAAACAAAATAAATCAAAACAATATTTTTAAAAACGTTTATTTTTCGATTAGATATTTCAATTGTCAAACGTTTGGAAATCTTAATGTTTTTAATATAAAAATAACACGTTGACCACTGAATGACCATATAGCACGTGAGCAGTGTTACAACATTTATAATGATTCACTCGCAAATCAAGAGTTTTAAAAAATATTAGAAAATCCTTTCGCAGCCACGACGGGAAACACTGCAACATTGCCCGCCCTAGCACGTTAGGAACAGAGATTTAAAATATATAAAAATAATTTCGCACATTGATCACCATAAACGTAAACGTAAATGAGAAAGGGAAACGAATAATTAACTTTTAATTAATTCCATTCACTTTATTATTCAATATTTTAATCCGGTTACCCTTCTAGAGTTTAAATAAACTAGAAAGGCTGAATTCCATTTTTAACCAGGGGTTTCCTCTAAACTAGAGGAACATCGTCATGTGCATAGAGCGAATAGAATTACACGTAAAATGGACAAAATGACTGTGCCATCTCTATTGGGACATCATTCGAAGGTTGACAGTTCTCGTATCAGGCTTTTTAGATAGATCGTAGGTCGTGAGTTTCGTGATGCGCCAAATCCAAATTAAAAATGGCCACCGCTCCCAATAGGGAACTTTGACGCTGCACGTCGTAACGTCATAAATTATTCGCTCCATCCATTTATTTGGAAATTCATCTGGTAATCAGACACTAATTTTCGAGAGAGCAACTGAAAAAGAAGTCCGAATATTTTAATGGCCCTCAAGTTAGATGGTGGAAGATAACCGATTACAATCTAGATTGGGATGCGTTTTATAATTTTGCTTTCACCGCCGGATGTTGCTCAGATTACGACGCTCCTCGAAGCCGTCTAGTCAATAAGGAACAAACGTAATCGACAAACAAATATGCATTACTAAAAAATCAATATTCATAACATTCTGCAGGCATAATTCCACAAACTGAAATGGTAATCTTCCGATTCTCTTATACGACACCAGATGGCACCACTCAAAGACATCGGATAGTCTGTGAACTAACGTTGTGCCACAGTGTAGCTGCAGTGCGGGAAAATGGTGCCAAAAGTTTGGTAGTTCTACGACTTTTTACGTCTGGCATTGAATAATGCAAAGCCGAAATCACTGTCAAATCGGGTAAAAATCCCCATGGTAATCGAGCGAGCGGTCGTCGCGTGAATCGTAAATTATATCCAAAATACCTAGCCAAGGGATTCGGTGTAACCGTGTAGGTCAATACGGAAGGGCGTGTGCGTGTGCTAAGGCGTTTACAAGAACATAGTACGTAGGTTGAGGGTCTCTATTCTCGTCGCGGAAACCGGTGCGCCTGGAGATGCGGCCGCCAAAACAATTTCTCCACGATACATTTTTCATGACCACCTTTTGTCACCTTCAGATAAGGCAAGGATCCAAATCAATTAAGTTTCAATAGTTTCGGGCCCAATCATCTTTGGGCAAAGCTTCCTAAAAAGGGGCGAGACGTTACAACTTTGGTCTCGACACTTCCGATTGACTTATTTTATGCTAAAACAATTTTGAACAACACTTCGGTTGCACATCCACATGGTTATGCCACTCAGGAACTTAGAAATACTTCGATTGGAATAAAGGTTTTGGCCGTGATGAAGGTATAAACATACACATGTAAGTTCATAATATCGGTTCGGGAGGAGTGGATGTGGTGAGAGGGCTCTTATTGGCTGGTCTCATTGTAAAACTGCCAATTTAATTAACCATAAAAAACACTGAAGCTCTAAAGTACAATTTTCACAATTACATCAGAATCCGAATTGGATTACAACGTTAAGTGGCATTCACACGATGGAGCTTTGATCAGCTTTCCACGTTAAGCTTCGTGTAGTCGTCAATTTGAGTAATTGTGTCCGAGTGACTCCACATTTTAATTTCAAACTTACTTTCGCAGAAGGCGCCAACAAATTATTGATTCCATTGAAGCAGACATTGCGTAAATTGGCCTTCATGAGGAATGAAGTAAAAAAGCACGAGAATTTCGCCCCCCAAAATAAATGTGCTCGTCGCGTCAGCCGACGTCGGACAGTAATGGTCAAATGTCGTTGTCGACGTAGAGAAAAATGCAACAATGCTGGAGGGGACACGCACGAAAAGAATAATAATTATTATTTCAGAGCATCTTATTGGTCGGACCATGTCAACCGCAAAGATGTCCTCAGGATGAGTTGGGAGACACGACTGTCCACGACATACGACCCACATACGCCCAAGATCTAAGTATGACGGACATTACGGCGGCTGCTTTAAAGAAGAGGTACGTGGCCGTGTATCCGCCTTAAGCATCACATGTCCTGCACCAATAATTCGAAAGATTATACATCGAACGGTTCATGTTTGGGAACCCGAGTAATGAGGAGTAAATAGATCAAACGTTTGACTGCAATGCCATATTCATAATGGAGCAAACTGAACTGCTGCCTTCCAAAACGTGGAATTATCTATTAGATCTATTTAAAAATATATCAAACATAAACAAGATCTTATTGCAAGAAATTGTAAGCTGGTCAATCACAATAATAATTACCAAACCTGATATCAAAACTGTTATCTGGTTTACTTGGTTGGAACTGTTATCTGGTTTATTTGGTCGTCTCGTAAAATCGACGACGTCATGCTTTCGATGTGGAGACGCCATTTTTTAAGTTTGAAGCGAAAGGGAGATTATCCAGAATTT